>CAJVPV010001196.1:0-16867 GCA_910591835.1 Acaulospora morrowiae
GTCCAAAAATCAAGAACAATTGGAGCTTCAGTCCAGTGGTTTGGACCAAAATAATCCAGAGGACACACAGACTTGCCAATATTACCCAGAGCTCATCAATTAAAAACAGATGGAAAAGCAGCATGAAAATAACAGTACTTCAAACCCTGACCATGGCAAACAAGTTGCTAACCAACAAAGATAAAGCGAACACCTCTTCACTATTAGCCTTTAGACTCAAACTGTTGAGCAGAACGTTACCATCTAAACAACTACTACACAACCGTTACCCAAGCACTTATACCGATAGTCTCTGCCCTAGGTGCCTTACAGCAGTGGAGACTCAGAGTCACATCTTTGATTGCTACAAAAACATCACAGCGTACAGCATAATGGAAAACAAGATAAGAACAAGTCTGATAAAGCTCATAAGAAAAAATAATAATAGGAAGAACCTAACAGAAATCGAAAGAAATCTGCAAAAATTAGACTTTGGCCGAAAATCTAATCTGGACAAACTTGCTAGCGGAATGCTAAACATAGACATACAACTATCTATCGCCAGCCATGCCAAGATGGCAAACAAAATACTAGCCTTATTATACTCACAGATATGGATTCCAAGATCAGCAACTGCTAACACATCTGAAGTAATGGAAGTTAAATGGAAAAGGAACTTTTTCCCAACCAAAAGCTCCAACAGTACTCACACACCAAAAGCTATTTCAGAGGATAAAAATTTGCTTGAGCTAATAATAGAAGTTACAGACTCGCAGGCAAACCATATCAGCAGTGTCACCAAATCACAAGTCTTTATCTCAGCTCTGGAAGGGCATTAACCATCCAGCACTAAAACTAATCCGAAGTACACTATGTGTAACCAGGGTAGGGATAGTTAGCATCGTAGATAGGTTAACATTAATTTATAAACTTGATTTTGTAAAGATGTTAGATGTAATCCGGATATGTCTATATATATTAATAAAGTTTTGCATCTGATGCCCTTTTACGACTTAAAAAAAAAAAAAAAAAAAAATTTTTAATAAAGTTGATCTTAGACAAACTTAAAAAATCTTTAAATTAAAGTTTATATAATTATAATCGGTTTTGTAGAATTATTTGTAAAGAATTACTTTAAATATTACAATTTTAATAGTTTAATTAGAAGAATTTTAACTTGTATTAGAAGCAAAGTAATTTTTTTACTTTAAACGTATATTAAATTTTATATAATTTTTTATATTAAAATTTTAAACACAAAGTTTAAAGTTATTTATTTTGAAAATTTCTAATAAAATTTTGATTTTTTACTTAATAAAGTTAATAAAAAATATCTTAAACTATATTTTTTATAATATAAGTAAGTTATAAAAATTAATATTTAAAATTTTATTAAAATTTTAAATATGTAGACAAATTTGCCTGCATTACAATTTAAGAAATAAGGCTTATATATCAATTGATTTCTTAAGTCAATAAACAAGTTATTAAGTATAAATAAATAAAAACATAACAATAATTATATTGCAAACCAATCAACATTATGTGTTACTAAAAAACTCTTTCCCACTCCTCTTTTCTATGCTTGAAAATTTTCTTTTTAGAAAATTTTTGAGTTGTTTACTCTTTTCTCGTCTTCCCTTTTCCTTTTTCTCTATGTTCTTTCTCCATACCTCTTTATTTCCCCTCTCCTATCTTTTCCTCTCTCTTCTATATACAAAATTCTTTTACTCTTACCCCTCCTTTCCCTTTTCCCCTTTTTCTTCCTGCCGAAGCTAGGTTTTTCTCTTTTCCCTGAAGATTTTCCTCCCTAGGCCTCTCTCTCTTTTGAAAACTCCACCTACATAACATCACTCCTCTGGCCAGTAGACCACTTTCTCTTGGAATCATATAAGAAGTGGCAAGGTTTCCACAGGATGTGGGCTATAGAAAGTTTTTCCTTCATGGCTCCTCAGAAAAAGGATGGACGGTTTACCCTCAAAAGATCAACATAGCCATAATTACCTAATCCGGTGTTGTTTACTTATTGATGGTTAGACTAGATACATCTAAAAAACTGGTATACAACTATTATTATCTGAAAGTATCCAAGGAGTTGCGCTCCACAGTATTCAGAAAAATATGGCAGCCAATGCCAATGCAACTAACAGTAAGCTAGATTAGTCTGCAGGTATTATGCTGGTAATTGGAGAACTTAGTAAAATAATACGTGAAGATCAGGAATTCTAGTTACCTCCGCAACACGAACTGATGACGACAACAAAAGTTCCTCGCCTATCCCTCCGACAATGTAGATCTCATTGTACAAGGTCAGGTATCAACACTTTTAAGAAATCCAAACCAAACTCCACCCATGGAACACTCCGCCACACTTGAGAAATGGGTGTACCAAATCCTTTTCATAACTTGGAGGCAAATCTGTATAAGGTGGCTACAGCGCCTTCATATGAAAGGTAATCACAAACAAAAATCTCCTGACACTACTCTGCCTGCCGAACATTAAGCCACATTTGAGAAGCAACTACTCATGACTAGGAGGCAAACCTATATAAAGTGGCTGCAGTGCCTTTATGTGAATAGGCATTCAATTTAATTTCTAGGTAGCTAGACGCCATTTAAGGCCATAATATAGGTTTTAAATATTCTTTTTTACTGTATTCCTTGAATGGTGCCAAGGAGCATAGGGGTGGCCTTTACAGGTCCTGCATTTAACTCTTCCTAGCAAAGAGAGATGTATGTCATGCTTTCCACATTGTAAATCTTGTAACCCGCAAGTCTAAAATTATAATAATAAATGATAGCGCGATAGCCATTTGCTTCTTCAAAAAAAATATATATATATAACAATAATAACAATTTTTTTTTTGCTAAAGTGAGACTTTATTCTAGTTTATTAATATAGATAGTTTTTTATATACATTTATATAAAGATTGGACTATATTATTTTTATATAAACTAAAATTCACCCATAGATGCTGTAGACCATCTGGGTGCAGCCTGCCACTTTGATTGCTGATTAAGCCTTACCTTAGCTTTATATGTTCTATTCTATTGTTTTTAGTTTCTTTTTCATTTAGCTATTCTGTTATGTATATATTATTATCTTCTTTTTCCTTTTCATTTCTGTTTGTGTTTTTTGGTTTTCCTTTTTGTGTTTTGCTTTTCTTTATATTTTTTCCTTTATTTTTCTTCTATTTCCTTTTTCGTTTTTTATCTATTTCATTTTCCATTTTCTATTTTCTTACCAATTCACTTTTTTTATTCTGTATTCTTCTTGCTTACTGTTCTATCACTTCGTTTATCTTCTTTAATGCCTCTGCTGCTTTTGCTTTGTTTATTTTTTTTAAACTTTTAGTCTATCGTTTTGGTACTACCCTTGTAAAATCTATGCCCAACTGATTAATGATTAATTTTCTTGTATTAGGTCTCCAATTTCTTCTTTTCTCTTTTTTCTCCTATCTGTCTTTGTTTTTTTATTGATGTATTGCTCCATTATTTCTTTGATTCTTTTCTTTAATTCAATTATTTGCGGTTTTGCCATTCTGTACTCTTATACATATATTTGGTCTTCTTTTTTTCCCTTGCATTTTACATATTTCTTATATTTAGCATATCTTTTGTTATCTTTTGTTTTTGTTTTTCTAGTATCAGCAGTTCACTGTTAAATTTTTTTTCCAGCCATCTGCTACTACCTTCTTTTCCCTTGTGCTTCTTTGTATCATTTCCATGTTGCTTCCCAGTTGATTTCTGTCTGGTTAGATAGGTTTGTATTTGCTTGTTTCTTTTGAGTTTTATCCATGCTATCATAACCTTTTCCAATTATCATTTTGTATTCCCTTACCCCATGTTATTCCCTGTCTTTTCTGGTGATCTCTTTTTTCTTTTCTATCTCTGCACTTTTTTGGTTTTTTTTGTTTCATTATCTACCTTTTTGAAAGTTTGGTCTTGATTACAATCATTTATCCATTTTGCCTTCAAGTTCACCTTCTCTTTTTTCCTTACTGTCACACCTAGCTTTGCTAGTACTGCTTCTTCTTTATTCTATCTTTGTAGTTCTTATCTAGTTCTTTTACCTCCATTTATGTACTGTTCTGTCAGTTTTAAATCTGTTATTATTTTGATTTCTCCTTCTTCTTCAATTTTTCTTATACTTTCTATTATTGTTTCCAGCTTTGCCTGTGTTGTGCTTTGTGTTATGTTCTTCCATATCCCATTTTTTGCTTCTTCACTGTTTTCCATATATTTCCATACCCCTGTTCCTCTTTTTGTTTTTTTGTTCCATGCTGTGTCTGTGTATATTTTTCTGTCAAAAACCTTCTTTATTCTTTTCCTTTTCTTTTTGTTTTCTTGTACTGCTCTTGTTCTCAAATCTTCATGTGGCTTTTGTGTTCTCTTCTTGATATATAAAATCTTCCCATTCTCCATTACCTTAACTTTTTTCAGTGCTGGCTACCATGTTTCTCCTATCTTCTTATTAAATTGGCACTCCTTTTCTTTGTTGAACTCATTTAAGTTATATCCTTTACACTCTTAGTTTTTGGATCTTCTTGTGTTTTTCATAGTGTAGAATTCTTACTAGTCAGTATTGATTTTTCTCTTTTTCCTCCCTACTATAACTTCCTCTCCCTGTCCAAATGCAATCCATTTTATTCTTTTCATATCTACTACTTTGTTTTTCCTAGGCATTGCTATATGCTTCCATTGGCTTTTTTGCTTTGTCTTTTTTGTTATTTTATTACAAATCTTACTTCAGTTTTTCTCTATTATATTGTACCATTTGAGTTTTTTCCTTTTATTGCTGTGTCCTGGATTGATGATTCTTTTCCACTCCATTAACTTTATGTTATTATTCTTTATTGCTTGTTTCATGTACATCACTTTCTTCCCTTTTGTTCTTTATAGGTTTGTTCATCCAACACCTCCTCTATTGTGATCACTCCTTCCTTTCGTTCTGTTATTTTTTCTCATCTCTCTGTTTCTATTTTGAAGCTCTGCTTCTGGCTCTCATATATCATATTTGCAATTATACTTCTCTTTCTTTCCCTATGTAGTTCTTTGCTATTTTGTGTTACTTTTTTTGTTAATCATGCTTCCTCTTGCAATTGCAAGAGTCTGATTTCTCCTATACTTTCAAGTATTTCTCTATCTTTTAAAATTGCTTCCAAATAGCTTAATCTTGTTAGTGCTAATTTTTCTTTAATACTTTTTATGTTACTTAGTATTTGGTTTCTCAAAGCACTGCTTGGGAAACTATTCGCAAGACTATTTTTTTGTTTATATCTTCTAGCTATACTTCTCTGCTATTTTGCTATTGTGCTTTCCTTGATGTGTATGTCTGCTGCTAGGTATTCTATTGCTGACAGGATGACTCCATTTATCAGGTATTTGGCTATCTCTGCTGATATCTTTCTTCTCCTTATTGTATTGAGATTGTGTGTTACTATTTGGCTTATTTTCTTTAATTGTGTAGCTTTTTCTGGCTTCTCTTGTACCCAAGACCCTGAAATCTTCTGCTTTGGCTTTTTTACTTGCTGTGACTTCCTTGCCTATTAATTTTATGCTTTAGTGTCTTTTCTTTTTGTTCAGTACTATTAGCTTGGATTTTTCTGTATTGATTTCTATGTCATTTATATAGTAGAACTCCTCCACTAGTTTTAGTATACTTTCTATCTCTTTTTTCTCTTTGTTATCCATATTGTGTCATCCATATAGACTATACTGCCTATGGTGACTTTTTTTTTTATTGTCTCTTCTGTAACAAAGTTTCTAATCCATTCACTGCTTATTTTGTATCCTTGCTTTGTTTTGTTTATTTTGTTAATCAAAAAATCGTAGAATATTTTCCATAGCAGAGATAATATAGGGTCTTCCTGGTCCAATCCATCCTTATTTTCATATTCCTGTGTTGTTTCATACTTCGTAAATATGTCTGCTGTTCTGTTTGCTCACATTTTGAAGATTATTTTTATCAGTTCCTATGGGATGCCTATTTTTTTTAGAGTTATTTCTAAAGCTTTTTTCCCTACTGAGTCAAATGTTTTCTTTATGTCTTGTAGTAGAATCCATATCTCCTTTTTGTTTTTTGTATGTTTTTCATCATATTTTATAAAATTATTCTTGGTTTACTTGGTCTGCTTGAGGTACCTGCCTAATTGTTTTCTTGTAAAATTTTCCCTGCTGTTAACACTTCATCTACTCTTTTTGTGATTATCTTGAAAAAGATTCTTCTTCCTGTCTCTATTAGTACTATTGGCCTTAGTTTATCTAGTTGTCCCTGCCAATCCTTTATTTTTGGAATTCAGTAAATTTGTGAGTATTTCCACTCTTTTGGTGTTTCCCCTTTTTCTAAAATACTGTTAAACAAGTCCTTTATTTTGTTTTGCTTTTTATCCCCACAGTTCTTTAGCATTTCATATGATATTTCTGATGCCTCTGATGCTTTTCCATTTGCTGTTCCTTCTATTATCTCTTCCAGTCCTTATCTTTATCTTCTATTTTAACCATTGGATTCTTGTATTCCTCTAGTCAATTTCTCCAGTAATCCTATAGATTCCACTTTCAGATTCTATTTTGCTGGTCGAAGTGTTCCCATGTTAGTTCCTTAACTTTTTCTTCTTCTAATTCCATATGTCCCATGACTTAATCCCATACCTTATCAATTTGCTTCTTTGCTATGTCACATGCTAAAATGCTTGAAATCATATTCTTCCATTTTTTATTTTCCTGTCATTTCTCTGCTTTTCTTTTTATTGCTTCTAGAATCCATTGTTTTCTAAGGGATCTGGCTCCACCCTCATATAGTTCCCTCAGGTCTTTTCACTTTTGTTTTGTCTCTATTTTTTACTCCTTGACTTTCTCCATTGCATTCAAATATCTTAGGTTTACTTTTGTTTCTGGCAATACTCTTATATATCTATTGATTCTGAGCATTATTTCTTCTTTGTTTTTGGTATTACCCATTTTCTCCATTTCCCTTGCAATCCTTATGGCCTTGTTTTGTTTCCTGAACACTATAAATTGTGCTGTTTTTATCCTTTTACTGAACTCTTGCACTTCAGTTTTGAGAGTCTTTTTCAGAATGTATCTTTCTGCTGCTTCCTATCAAACTTTTTTTAGTTCTTCCCATTTGTTACTTGATTCTTCTATTTCTCTTTCACTTTTATTATTTTTTAGTTGCTCTTTATTTCTGTGTGTTGCTCTCACATGTTCAATTTCTTTCCTTTACTTCTCCCATTTTCTTTCATTCATCTGTTTATAATCATAAACTTTCCTTTCACTTGTTGTTTTAAACCTTTTGATTTCTTTTGTAAATGTATACAAGTCTATTTCTATCTCCACCACTTATGATCTGTGTTCAAACATTGTTTGATATTCAATATGGATGAGACCTTGCATAGTTTTCTTATATCTTCCGAGAGTCATATCATGTCTATTCTGCTTTTTGATTCCTTGCCCCATGTATATTTGTTTGTATTTTTATTATGCTATCTGAAGGTGTCATATAAATCAAATTTCCTGAGCATTTCAATCCATTTTTTCTTTTTCTTTAATTCATTCCCCCTGTTTTGTCTACTTTATCTTTTGTTGTCATATTCATATCTCTCATTACTATTATCTTCATTACTATTATCTCCATTACTTGTTTTTTCCTCCATTCTGTCATGATTTTTTTCTTTTCTGGCCTACTTGTGATGGTACTATACCTATATCACTCCTATTTTTCACCTCTCTTTAAAGATTAGTTCCATGGCCAAGATTCTTTCTTGCCATCTTGTTATTTTCCCAATGTGTTTAGTCCAATCTCTTTGTATGATTAAACCTACTCCTCCAGATTGTTTTTTTGTGTTTGTCCAATAAGTCTTGTATTTTTTGTCTCCTATTGTTTTTTTGTTAGTTGCTTTTTTAAATTTGGTATCTGATATTTCTATTATATTTATGTTATTTTGGTGATAGTAATGCTGTAATTACTGTTTCTTAAACTCTTATTCAGACCATTTATGTTTATTGTTGTAATTTTAATATCCTCTGTATATTGGTTCTTTTTTCTTTGTACATGTTGATGTTTTTTGAGTTATTATATTTATTCTTATGTTGTGCCATTATACTTGTTTGGGTTTGTTATTAGGTATCATATTTCCTATTGCTTTTCATACTGTTGTTTCTTCTTACTATGTGGTAAGTGGCCATTTTCTAAAAGTTCGCTTAGCATCTTCTCCATATGTTTCATTTACTTTTCTAGTTTGTCTTGTCTTTCTGCTATATTCTTGTTGATTGCCTTGTATGTTGTCAGAGGGATTTCCTTCTCTCCCATGTCCACTTCTTCTGTATCTTGGTATTGTGTTTGTTGCTTGTCTACTCTCTTTTTGTTGGTTTACTGATTCTTCTGCTCTTCTTGAGGTTCATTCTACCAATTCCATAATATATTAATTTTCGTTTCCATGTTTTTTATTGTTTCTTCTAACTTGTCCAGTCTCTCGTTTATCTCTTCTTGTTCTCCTTTTCTCTCCTTGTTATAGACTGATCTTAATTTGCTTTGCTTTCTCAAAATTTCTGTGTAGGATATCGGGGCCTCTTTTTCTGACCCTTTTCTGAACCTTGACTGGATTGATGCGAATCTTGCTTAAGCTATTGCTTTATCTCTTTGCACTCTTACCTCCTCATACTGGAAGGCAATGTGCCTACTTTGACCACACTTGTAACATGGTTTCTCAAATTAATCTTCAAATTTGATCATTGTCCTATCCAATTTAAAGGTTTGGGTTTTTGCTGCTTTTAATTAATCCTCTGTTTCGAAGGCTACATATGCAAATCTTTTCCTAAAATATCTGCCTGTTCTTGGAATGTATAGAGTTTTTCCATTCGTCTCGCTAACTATCTCTTCTAGGTCGTAAGTTGTGATGCCTGCTGGCAAACCTGCCAGTTTGAGTACATATTTCGATCTTCTTGCTAGTTCCTCTTTCTTTTCCCATTTTGAAAGAATCTGTAGGTACTCTTTTTCGAATGGGATTAATCACATTTCAGCCAAAAATTGAGCATCTTTTTCTTTATTGTAAATTACTATCACTGTCTGCCATATTTTAACTGGTCGGATGTCCATGTTATGGATATTTTCAAATTTTTTCAAGGTTGTCCTGATTGCTTCTTCGCTTGCTGAGAGTGGAATATCTTTAACTGTAACTTTGTTTCTTTCTTCTGATAGGTGTTGTTTCAGTTTTGTTGGAACTAAATATTCTCTGTTATCATCCATATCAAAGTTGATTTCACATGCCTTTTGCATATCAATGAGATTTCCAAAATTAGCAATGATCTTTTTTCCTCCTGTAGCTCCTCTTCCAACTCTTATTCTCAAGAAGGATTTAAAGGCAATGCATGCTTTCTCCACAGTATCTGCTCTTTCTACTGATTTCCTGTTTGTTGATAGTTTAGTTCACATGTGTGTCTTGGTTTCTTTTCCACTTCTTTTAGCCCTCCTTCTTTTCTTTGGTCTTCTTTTGCCTTTCCTTTATACACTCTCATTTCTTCTTCTCTGATGTTTGTTCCTATTGTTACTGTTCCCTCTTCATTTGATTCAACTGTTTCTCTTCTTGCATTTCTGTGTCCTGCTCTCGCTCTTCTATTTTTTCCTCTCCACTTACTTCTACTTCGCTTTTTCCTAGATTCATGCTTGCTGTTCACATCTGTGTTCTTTTCAGTTTTTTTTTGTCCAGGCTTTTGGATCTGCCTGGTTCTTTTTTCATGATAATAGTTGTTTTAACTCTAGCTTCTCTAGTAGTGGTTATTGTTTTCCTTTCTGTATCTCTTCACCTTTCTGCACTTAATGTTGACACTTGGCTGACATATATTTTTTCTTCACTTTTTTGTTGGTTTTCTTTAAAATTTCCTAAAAAGGCAATTTTTCCAATTTTTCTGTATGTGGGAAAGAGTTGAAAACAACAATAACAATTATTATAATAATAAATTATATTATATATACTTTATTATCTATAGTAACAAATTAAAAAGATAAAACAAAAACAAGCTTATTTAAAGGTTCTCTTGAAAAAACAATTAATTTTCTATTTATAAAATTTATAGTTTATTTAATTTAATTTTAGTTTTAATAATATTTATTTTTTTCATTTTTTTTTCAATTATTTTTTATATTCAAAAAATCTAAAATTTTTTATAAAATTTTTTGAATAAGTAAATATATTATAGCTGTTATTTAGATATTGCTAATATATAATATTGTTTTGAATTTTTTTTTTAATATTAGTTAAATATGTACAGTATATATAGACAAGCTAGTATTTAACCTATAATATATATCTTGTTATATATAAATTAAATAAAAAAATATTGTTTACTTATAAGAAAATCTTTTTTCTTTTAACTTAATTAGTTGAACATTGTATTATATTCTTTATTTAATTTATTTTTTATTTTTTAACTAGTAAGGCCTTGCTCAACATACTTAATTTAGTTTACATGTGTACTTCTTGTTACAAGACTTACTATCTATAAACTATTCTAGATGCATGTTTTGCTATATCAATTTAACTCCATATTGGCTTGTTGCTATTAACCTACCTTGTGGTATGTGTCAAGACTAACATGTCAAGGCTCCATTAGTGTTATTATTATATATATAATAAAAGAAATTAAAATTAATTATGTTTTTTCCCTGGTCTAGCCAGTTCTCTAAGAGTTTTTTTTATAATCTTCTTGCTTCTTCTGTTCTTTTGAATAATGACCTGTGTAGTCTTGTGTATGTAGCTTGGGTATCAACTTGGAGTCTTCATTTTTCTTCATTTTTTTTTTCTGCTTATGTTTTCTTCTTTTTCCCATTGCTGAAATCCATCACATCTTTAGATCCAGAGTTTTCAGAGTTTCTTTGTGTGACTGTTCTTAGTATATCTTTGATTTTTTCCTATTAATTTGTCTCACCAGCTTAGTAAGATCCTTTTCATAAATTCCCTTGATTATGTACCTGATGGTTCTTTCTAAGTCATTGATGATAGTTTCAAGTTGTTTTCTCCAATTCCTTTTTCTTTCTTGTGTTTCTATCCTGCTTGCTATTTTTTCTTTTAGTATTTGTATGTAGTTCTAATCTCATCTTTGTAGTGTTTACTGAACACATGTTCTATAGTTTCCCATCTATTGCACCAAGGGCATATTTTATCTTTGTATATGTCTGGCCTTCTCTTATTTAACTTGTTTTTGGTGGGAAGCTCTTCGTTGAATAGTTTGTATTTGAACACTCTGTTGTTGTAATCTTGTTGATTGGTGTGAAAGCTTGTAATATTTGATGGTGACAGGCTTGCCCACGTTCTTCTCCAATCTATCATTTTCTTATCGCCTGTGTTTATCCATGCTTTGTGTCACCTTTGTGTTGCCATGTACTAATCCACTTGCTGTTTTGCCATTGCTTCATGAATCCATTGGTTCATATATCCAGGTCTTTACCATTCCATTGTAGCATTCCTATTATTCCTTTTATGTGTTGGCAGTTTATACCTATGATGTGTATATGGTCGAGCTTATTGCCTTCCTTTGCCAGCTGGTCTGTGCAATCATTGTATTTTTCTCCTATATATGCTTTGATCTTTTTTAGTGTTGTTGTTGCTATCCTTTCTCTAATTTTTTCCTGGATAAGAGTTGTTGTGAGTATGTTTGTTCCTTTTGCCATCTTTTGTTTTACTATAGTTTCTGATTGTATCACCTGAATCGCATACTGACTGTCTGTAAATATGGTTGCTTCTGTTTTTGAGTTGAGAAGTGTTATTGCTATCAGTATTGCCATTAACTCTGCTCTTGTAAATAATGGAAAACCTTCACATATGCCTTTGAATTCTATTTCTTCAAGTGTTTTCCTGCTGATAATTATGCTTCCTACTCCCATTTTTACCATAGATCCATCTGTGTATATCTCTGTGAATTTCCAATATTGTATTTGTTCTTGGATATGTTCTAGTTCTTGTAGTATTGGCCTCTACAGTTTTAGCATCTTTAGGTTCAATGTGTTTGTTGTTGATTTGCTGCTGCTGCTGTTGATTTCTATATGGATCACATTGTTCTCTTCTGGTGTTGAGCTGCTCCACATTTGCATCTGTTTGATCGAGTTTGGCAAGGTTTGTATTCGTGGGAGGTTTTTTATTATCTGGTTGAAAGGTTTTGAACTGGTTTTTGTTACTTTGACTGGAAGTGTAATTGCCTCTTTTAGTTGTATTCTTCTGGTGTATGTGTTTGTTTTCCCTTCTGTATCCATGTTGCATTCTTTGCATTTTTCAATAGGTGAGTCATTTGCTATTTGTGTAAAGTGCTGTGCTTTGAATGAGTTTTCCAGAACCTTGGCCCGTTGGTTTACCTTTCCTATATATATGCTTTGATTAATGATAGCAGAGATGTATCTGTGTTTTTGAATATTCTCTTGGTTTGCCAGGTCACAGGTGGCAAATGTATTTATTGTTGTTCTAGGGGAAGAGATGTTGTTGTACTCTTGTTGTTGGATAATCTTCTCAAACCAGTTGGGTTTGTGTCCTATATATTTTGTTCCTGTCCTGGTTTTGAAATGTGTCCATGTAATGCAATGTAAATTGGTGGTGTTCCTCATTTGTTCCAAGTAGAAGAGGTTGTGCTTTCTTAGGTTGGTTTTGTTCTTGTCATACCATTCATATGTCATGTGTTCTTTAATCAGTGTCCAGTTGTTTCGAGGAAAAGGTGATGTCAGTTTGTGTACTGCTGTCCCCTTATCTGGAGATTGTTTAGTTTTAATATGTTTAGAATCTGTGCTGTTAGGTTTTTGCATGAAGCCATTGGGTACGGTATTCAGCCTGCAGGATATCTTTGGTGGTCCATGCCCAGTTCTGTAGGTGCTGTAATCTTGGAGCCATCTCGTGGTTATTAGTTTAACCTGTCTGTCATATATGTTAAAGATTTTATATCCAGTGTCAAGATGGATTCCACTGTTGATTGCCATTGTTGGGAGAGCTAATTTGTATTTAAAAAGCACTATAATTTTGCTGTTGATTGCGTTACATTCTTGTTGGAACAGGATTGTGTTCTGGATTAGATATTCAGTGCTGGGGTTAACACTTGATTGATAATGTATTTGCATTGTTTATTTATGATTTTTTTGGATTGTAGTCATCTAATTATGAAAGATGCTTTGTTTTTTATTAGTTGTTTTTGATGTCTTTTGGATCCTGAGCTTGTTATCCATGTGCCCAATATTCTGATTGCCATTTCTTTGCTCTGTGCCAAGATTGGTTTTGCTTGGAATTGAATAGTGGGTCGTTGATGGTCAGAAGTGTTGATTTGTTGGGGTTGATCCTTAAGCCTGCGATGTTTGCACAGCTGTCTACCAGGTCTGCAATTTTTTGCATATTTTTTTTTGAGTTTGTGAACCATGTTGTGTCATTCATGTATGAGACTGATGATACACTGTATGTATTGTGTATCTGTTCTATTGTCCAAAGCACATGGTGGATGTTTTTGAATTCATTTTGTAGCCCAACTTTGATTTTTTTATTCTTGTGATAAGTGGGTCATAGTAGATATGCCAGAGTAGAGGGGATATTGTGTTGCCTTAATCTATTCCTTGTTTAATCTGGAAGGGTTCAATGAGTCTGTGCTGTGTAATTACTTAGGTAGTTTGTCTTGTGATGTAACTTATAATTATCTCTTGGATAGAATGTGAAATCTTAATGTGGTTCATTGCCCTATTGAGTGTTGTGTGCTTCATTGAATTGTAGGCCTTGCTAATGTCTTGGCTGAGCATCTAGAGTTCTTTTTCTGTCTCCCTTGCTTCTTCCATAATATGGTTAATAATCATTATTGGTTCATGTATCCCTCCTTCTGGGAGTCCTGCCTAGTTAAGAAGTAATAGGATCCAGTGTGTTGTTAGTACTTGTGCAAGTCTTTTGTTGATAATCTTTGTGAATACTTTCTTGATTGTCTCTAGTAATGCTATGGGTCTGGTTGAGTTGAGATCGTACTGCCAGTTTGAGGTTTTTGAAATTGGATAGATGAGATTGTGTTGCCATTTCTTTGGGATCTCTCCTGTCTGGAGGATCCGGTTGAAGAGTATTGTTGGCCTGGTAAGGCCTGTTAGGCCAATGTGCTTGAGTGTTATATAGTTTATCTGAGATTTTCCAGGTGCTTATTCTGCTTTGTCTTTTTTAATCACTTCTTTTACTTCTGTGAGAGAGATCTCCTGGATATATGTGTCATACCAGTTGTTCAGAATCTTCACTTTTGAAAGAAAATTCTGTCTCCATTTGTTTAGGTTTTCTTCTGTGAATAGTGTATTGTCCAGGGGTTGTTTGAAGTGTCTTGTTACATCCTGCTTAATCTCTTTGGGATTTGTAATTACTGAGGGGAGATCCTCCTGGATGATTATTTTCTCAAACAGGATGCTATTGTTTTCTTTTTGGAGAATTAAGTGAATCATTTGTTTTTTGTTTGTTGAAAGATGTAGGAGTCTTTTTTCTGTATCCTTTTGTATTTTTTTCTTGGATTTTTTGGTTTGTCAATATCTTGAGGCTTTTGTATATTGTCTCCCAGAGCAGCTTGACTTCTTTGAGCCATGCCTTTGCCATTGGTGTTTGGTGGTTTGTCTCTTGCCACAATGACCTTGAATGGTAGCTGTTGTGTGATTAATTATTTGGATCGATTTGCATATACTTGCTACCATTTGTAAAGATCAGATATTGTATTTGAAATACTGTTTTTCCTTGCTATAGAGTTTTCTGATTTCAATTGTTTCTTTCTCTATTGGGTCCAGCTCCTTGTCGGTTGTAGTGCTTCTTCTGTTTTTTCTAGTTTTTATTTTGGGGAGAGGATTGGATCTGGCTTTGTTGCTTTATATTACAAAAAGTTACTATTAATAAATTATTTTATATAATCACTAGACTATATCAAATTTTATTATTATATTAGCTTGTTATTATTAACTATAGATTCAAAGATCTATTTATATCAAGGCTAATGTATTACAATATTATTAAAGTCATTATTATATATTAAAAAGAATTTGAAGAGATAATATTTATCAAGCAAATAGAATTCTACAGAAAAATTCTTCTAAATTTAATTACTTGCAAATAAACATATTATTTAATTATTATTTTTTTATAGCTATTCAAGAATATTTAAGAAACTTATTTTACAAATTTACTATCTATAAATTGTTTCAACTATCAGTATTTACTGCTTTTTTGATTACCTTTCTGAAATAAGTAACTATCAAAGTAATCTATTACTGGATCTTTTTAAAAACTTGCAAAAAAAAATATATCAGATACTATAAAAAAATAATTATTAAAAAAGAATATCTTATATTTTTATAACTTCTGATAATCATTATAGCATCAGTTGAATGATTATCATGCTATATCTTTTCTAAAAATTAAAATTTTAATACCTATTGAATTAGTATATAAAATAGTTTCTTATGAAAAACAATACTTTTAACATATTAAAGAAAACTCTCCTGATCATGTTTACTTTGTTAAAAATTTTTCTTTTATGGTAATTTTTGTCAAGAAAAAATGTTTTACACTCTTTATCACAAGTAAGCCCAGTTTAAGAACTCAAGAACTTTCAAGACAACTGGTGCAGTGGAATGGGATCTCTGGTCGAAGTCTACTCAAGTTTGGGAGTCTTGCTTATTCTTCGATTGCATGAGAAAAGGCCTGCAGCTGTTCTCTTTTCTTTTGTTCTCTTGCACCCCTCCTTTCACCTATTATAACATAAAAATCATCCACATCAATACCATTATACATGCTAAGTCAAATACTTTCCAAAAAACACACTCAAACAAAGTTATTGGGTCTACTGTTTGTTTTAGTACAACTTTCATATACAACTCTATCATGACGACAATCATTGCACTATTTCAAAATTTCCAAAACTTTTTGTCCAAAAAACTGAAATCAGTTTACCTCTTCTAGATGATCATCGCCCTCCAATCATCCAATCAAATTTTGTAAACTGGTTTTCCAGTATAACAATAACAACAACAACTACTACAACAAACAATATTACATGTACTCTTTTATCTATGATAACCAAAGAGCTGGAGAGATAGGACCACACACCTGTCTGGGGGCTCTCTTGGGAAATAATTGGGTTTCTATTTATAAATTTTATAATCCATTCGATTTAGTTTTAGTTTTAGTCACAGTTATTATTTTTTTTCATTTATTTTATATTCAAAAAATCAAAAGATTTCACCAAATTTTGTCAAGTAGGTAGGTATAGCCACTACTTCACTATTTAATATTTTAATATTGTTTTTGAAATTTTTTACAATATTAGTTAGATAGTAATCAAGTAGGCAAGCTAGCATTTAACTTATTATATGCAATATGCACCTAAGAGATGTTGTTTCTTTCTCAATATATATATTCAATATACAATAATGAATAAAGAAATGTTGTTTACCTACTGGGGAAAACCTCTCCCAAAAAAAATACTTTAAATATATTATAATGTCAAATATTATATTAATTCTATTTAACTACTCTTATACTAGTATTTTATAATTAGACTTGTAAAGCACTAACCATTGTATTATGGACTCATAGGTTATTAATAAATAAAACATATTAATTATATAATTTTTTATTATATAGATATTTTAAATTATAGTAAAAAAAAAAAAAAAAAAAACTCTTTCCCGCAAATCTCAAAATTCCTAAAAATTTCCTTTTTTTAGTAATACACCCAAAACACCCAAAGAAACACTCAAAGAAGACACCAAGAGAAAAACTTCACAACATCTTACAGAAAATAAAGGAGGACAGACATAACAGGTATATTTTGGATACAAAAGTATACTAACTTTTCTTTATTATTCAAAACCAAAGACAGATACTTGTGACTTTTCACTGGGAAAGAGTGAAA
>CAJVPV010001197.1:0-16866 GCA_910591835.1 Acaulospora morrowiae
GGTTTTGAATAATAAAGAAAAGTTAGTATACTTTTGAATCCAAAATATACCTGTTATGTCTGTCCTCCTTTATTTTCAGAAAGATACTTTTAAATTATTGATTTAATTATTAAAGTTTAATTAATTAAAGTTTAATATAAAATTAACTAAAATTTAATTTATTTAATTATAGTTTAATTAAAGTTTAATTAATTAATTACAATTTAATATAAAATTAATTAAAGTTTAATATTTAATATACTGTAAATTAATTAAAATTTAATTTTAAATTAATTAATTAAAGTTAAATTTAATAATAATTAATTTAATTAATTTAAAATCAATTAATGAAAAATTTTATTAATTTAAAAAAAAATTAAATAATTATATTATTATAAATATTAATATTTTATTTTATATTCAAATAATTAAAAAAATTTTTATATTAAATTACACTTATAGTATTAATTTAAAATATTCAAATTGTTAAATATATATATTGTCACAGATCAGGGGTCTATCAGCAGTAACGGCGAAATCCTAGACTTTGCGACACTTTGACAGGGGTATCTGTTATAACAGGGGGGAATTAAAGGCAAAAGGAGATGTAGATTTGGTGAGTTTGTGTGATTTGAGGGATTTTATTGATCAAAACAGTACAATAAGTAGGTCGATTTTAATATTCTTTTATTGACTAATTTTTTTGTCCCCTTTTTACTATATTTCCTTATATTATTTTTATACTTTTTCTTATAGCAAAAGAAAATAAAAAAAATAAAAGAAATAAAAGAAATAAAAGAAATAAAAGAAATAAAAGAAATAATGAAAATAAAAGAAATAATGAGGTTGAGAGTCGATTACCCATTTTGGCAACTTCTATAATGCGTGATCATTGTTTTCTCAATTTCTAAGCCATATTGTCGATTATTATTTCTCTGTAACAGTTCCTCTCTTTCTTAATTGCAAGTTCCACAAGCAAACCCTTTTACTCGACTAAAACTTAATACTCTTACGTACTCAATCGCTTAATCTTATTAAAGGTAATGTATTCGATCCAATAGATCTACTCTATTCCCTATCATTGGAATAGATAGTAGATCCACAAACTTTCTAGGCAATAATATAAGGTAAGACAATTCCATGGTCCCGTTTCCTCTACCAACTGATCCAAATAATATGCCATTATTAACGTTTCAGTCCACTGACCCAGGTAAGTTGCCCTCCTTAAGCATAACAAGATCCTAGTGACTTTCTTCTCGTACGTTTCCCAGGCGTTATAGGGTGATGGTGTAACGTTCACATATGTGGGTTCTGTTGTCAACAAATTTGTTATTATCTTGATGACTTTTTTGGACATCCTTCTAGATTAGTTTTGAACTGGAGGAGAGAAAATAAAACAAAGAAAGAGAAAAAAACAGAATTGCACGAAACCAAAAACTATCCTATTTATATTTGTAAAAAAAATAAAATCACTAAATAAAATAACTATTTGAATTGATCAAACTGATCAAAAACATCTCTTTTTTTTTTCCATTATTTTTTTTTTATCCCTGCATGGTAATTTTGTTTTCTTCAGTAAGTATTGTTTTTCGTTCGTGATACAATTTCAACAGCTGATAATTAACGGATCATCGAAACATGTTTTCTTCTATTGTTTGAAGACGGTATATCCCTTTGGTCATACTTTGTAGACAAAAAAGAGTTCCTCTCACTTATTATCCAGTTTGTGATTTAGGGAGTGAATAAGATAGGCACGATAAAATAACACTTTGTCTCCTATCGCAAAACTCTGGCTAGATTTGAGTCATTGGTTATGTCATATCTTATTTCACTGTTGCATTTGCTCAATCTGCATGACAGTGTTATTTCGTTCTTGGGGAACAACGTTAATAAGGTCAAACAATCATTTTAAAATAGTATCATCAAAAATGTCATTATCCAGGGTTATTGGTGTACGTGCTTTCCTGCTGTATACCAAATAGAATAGCATCACTCTAGTCATAGCCTGATGAGCTGTCCAGTATGCAAACAATACAGATGGTATCATAAGATCCCAATCTCTAACATCATTTATAGTTTTGACCAATGATTTGCATAATGTTCTGTTAAATTGCTCTACTAGTCCATTTGTCTGTGAGTAATATGTGGTAAAATATAGATGTGCAACTTGAATTTTTAACAAAAACGTATTAAGCATTCAGCTTCTAAAATTTGTATCTTGATTAAATAACAGGTAACTAGAACATTCATGACAACACACTATATCATTGTAAATAAAATTAGCAATACTTCGAGCAGTCACGTTTTTTACGGCCCTGGCTTCTGGCCATCTGATCATATAATTAGTAGCAACGATGATATATCGTTTATCTCGCAGGGTTACAGACAGAGGACCAACTACGTCGATGCCTATCTTATAGAATGGAGCCTCCACAGGTATTGGATGTAAAGGTTGTTATGCTCAATTCTTTCCTCGTCATTAACACTAATCGCATATATGTACGTATACCCTGATATCTTCATATAGTTGTGGCCAATAGTATAGGTCTCATATTTTCTTAAATATAATGTCTTTACCAAAATGTCCTCCTAATGGATGCATGTGCGTTAAATACAATATCAGTTTTAACTCATTTTGTTGTAGTACTCATAATAGTCAACCTGGTTGGTATTTGTCTTTCTTGTATAATAATCCATTCTTTTGTACAAAAAAAATTACTTTGCATCTGTAATCGTCATGTCAGTTGTGGTGTGGCATTCGTGAGTAGTCATTGTTTCCATAGATAATTAAGCAGTTGTTGATAGTTATTGGATTCTATGATTTTTTTTTTTTTTTCACATTAGGACACTGGTACCTGGACTGGATTCTGTTCCTCAAATTTTTCTTTTTTTCTCTTTTTTTTTTGAATCAATTAGTGGGCAATAGGACCTGGTGCCATCATTACTTGTTTCTTCATAATGCTTTTAATTACATTGTTGTTACTACATTTCTCACTTCCTTTCTTCGCTCAAGATAATACATCCACATTGATATGTTTCTCACCAGCATGATGTACAATTATATAGTTATATGGTTGGAGTCACAAAATCCATCATGCTCTCTGTCTCTTTAGTTTAGATGTTTCGAACCACTTTAGTACAAAATGATTTGTAACCACTATGAAGGATTTCATGCCGAAGTAATAATAGAAATATTCAATTCCCCAAATTACTACTAAGTATTTTAATTCTGTTGCTGCATAGTTTCGCTCAGGTCTAGTCAACCCTTGGCTCGCATATGCGACTATATATTCGTTTTTCTTGTCATCAATTTATGACAATATAGTACCCAATCCTGTTCCCAAGGCATTCATATATAAGTAGAACATTTGATAAAAGTTGGGGATTTGAGGATTGGTACCAAAATCAGATGTCTTTTCAAAATTTTGAAAGTATTTTGTTGGTCTTTTTTCCATTTGTACGGTATGCTCTTTTCTAATAGTAGGTGTAGAGGTTTCGCAATGCTAAAGAAATTCTTTATAAACCTCTGATAATACGAAGCAAGTCCTATAAATCCTCTTAACTGTCTTAAATTTCAGGAGGTCGAAAAATTCTTTACTTTTTCTATATTCTCTAAATTTGGTTGGATACCATCCCTTTCTACAATGTGACCTAGAAATCCCATATTCGATAAAAAGAAACTACACTTCTTAGAGTTCAGTTTCAGCGAGTCTTTCCTTAGTTCTTCGAAAACTCATGATAAATGCTCCAGGTGTTCTTCGTAAGTACGTGAATAGACAATAATGTCATCTAGATATATGGCAACAAATCGTTCTATACACTTATATAAAACCATATTCATAAGCTGTTGAAAAGTGGCCAGTGCATTACATAACCCGAATAGCATAACCTTAAACTCGTAGGTGCCAAATTTTGTTACAAATGCAATCTTCTCGTGGTCATTTTCATGTACTCATACTTGCCAATATCCACTGGTGAGATCTAGATTAGAGAACCAGCTAGCTTGTCCTAACATTTCTAGCAAATCGTTGATTTGTGGTAATGGGTATGTATTCTTCTTTGTTACTACATTCAATTTCCTGTAATCAACACATAGTCACTTCGCTTCATTCTTTTTTGGTATGATAACTATAGAGGAAGACCAAGGGCTAATGGATTCCTGTATTAGGCCTTGTTCCTTTATTTTCTTTAATTCTTCTCGAACATAATCATATTTGTCTGGCGCTATTTAATAGGGGCTTGCTTAATCAGTTTTGCATCTCCTGTGTCGATAATATGGTGAATGACATCAGTTTGAGTTAACTCCGTAATATCCTTTACAAAAAAATTCTTTTCTTTTTCAAAGAATTTCATGGCTTCTTTTTGTTCTTCCTTCGTTAAGTGAATGTCAATATTTTGCTTTGGGGTTCCTTTGTCATTTCAATATTCGTCATGATCTTCATTATGGGTAGGTATCTTTTCAAGAGTTGTCATATATATTGCCAGACTCTGTATATTTTCTCATGGGTTCTTATACAGTTCTCTATCCAATCATTTTTTCATATAGTACTCTTCCTTTTCTTCTAATTCTTTACTTTCGTACTCAAATTTATCACATATGTCAGGATCTTTGTCACTTATATCTGTCTCTTCTGATGTCTGCAAGAATGTCATGTCATTGTGTGAAATTGGGATTTTTGTGGATTGGCCTTGATACTTAAAGTACAGTTTCTGTTCATCGGAATGAATCCTTGCATTTGCCTTCTGAAACCAATTTGTTCGCAACAAAAGGATTTCATCTCTGGATTCGATAACTTGAAAGGTCATTGGAATGGTAATTTTTTTAATTATAACGTTGACATTTCTAATCTTTCCTAGAGTCCTTTCTCTAGTCCCATTGGCTGTAATAATGATAGTTGTAGATTTCTTCTCAATTCACATCTGCAGACGGTCTAAAAGTTTTTTTGAAATAATACTTATGGCAGCACCTGAATCTAATACAACTATAATCGGTTTTCCCTCGATTTTTGTGTAATATTTCACAGCAGTGGTTCTGCAGGTACTAGCGGATGGTACGTGATAAGTTTCAAGTATAGCTGCGGGTCGTCATAAGAGCTTTGCTAAGTTTCTTTGCTGGTTTGGATATTGTAACATTTGTCTTATTGTCATAGTGGCAGGTAAAGCTAAGATATCATCTGCTACATCATAAGGATCTAGGGAATCAATTACTGATGGCTTTTTTTTCCTTTTCACTTTCTTCACCAGTGACTCCTCTTCTATAGGTTGAGTATTTATCCCCATCAGTTCCACCAGATTAACAACTCTCCTAATCTTGGGTACATAATTCAATTCATCCAAGCTACTTTCCGGCTTGTGCTTAGATCTCCCTCTTCTAGTGAATATGGTGCCTCCCACAACATAAGCTTTCATGTCACCCTCTTCTTCTGATTGCCATTTACAATAGTAAACATTTGGTGTAGGATTCTTAGCTATAGGTGCTGCTGATACTGGTGATACATTTTTGGGACATTCATGGGAATAGTGCCCATCCCTTCCACAGCAGTAACATCTTACAATCCTTGGTGCATTTCTCTGTCTGGGGAAGCATTTCTTCTGAATATATTTCGAGCGGCTAGTGCAGCATAATTCAGAGGCATTTTTTGCACTTGCTTTGTCAAACCTTTTATTTCTTCATGTATTTGATCTATATAACTTTCCATTGCCTTGTATTTTTGTTGTCCATAGTAGTTTCTTGCTTCAACTCTTCGGGCAGCTATAATTGCTTCCGTTAATATTGTAAGAGTGGTAACTGTGACAAAGGTGGCAGTATTACTCTTGAGGCCTTTTAGGAACATGCTTACTATATAGTCCCCAGGAATTTTTTCTTCAGGATCTACTCGAGATAAGAGTTGCTTAAACTTGGCAATATAGGTATTGTAATTAAATAAATAACTTAGTTTTATTTTTACTTATTTTTATCGAATTATTATTAGTTTATTTTTAGCAGTAGAATTTATTATTTTATTATAGTATAAATATCTATTTATAGCATGTGTGATATAGATCAGACAGCCTAGAAGATCCAAACAGCCCGGAAGGCCCAGAAGACCTACAAGGCCTATGATCTATGAAACTATGACATTGTGACATGTAGATCAGGCAGCCTAGACAGCCCAGGCAGTCCAGATAACTTAGGATAGAAAACAGTATATAAGTAGCTGCCATCCATATAATTTTTAATCAGTTTCTGATAACTTACTCCTATAACTGTTGAAATTTCTGACTTGGTGTCATAATAAAATATTATATTTTATTAAACACATTTTGATTACAAAGATTCATTGGGGAATCTTTGCCATACCTTGAAATATTTGTGAGAGATTATCTCTGAAATGACGAACTGTTCTTTATAATCTCTAATTCCTTCTAAAAATGACCACTCGAATATGGATCAAATGGATTTTGATCACATTTTTGGTGATGACAACAGGACAGTTGCCTTGAAGGAATGGATAATTTGGAAAACTGAAGAAATATTGTCATCTGGAAGAAACAACTATTTGGAAAATTGAAAAAAGGACAGTTTTCTTGAAGGATCTATCAATTAAAAGAATTGTATAAGCAACACACATCAGGATTGGACAACACCATGAGTACCATAAACATCAAGATATTTTTCTGTCACCTGCTCTTATCTTAATATCAGCTCTTCATTGGAATCAAATGAAAACAACCTGACCATACCTGAAAATAATTCTACCATATCTGAGCAAAGCTTAAGTACATGACTTGCTCAATTAATAGATCGAAACAACCAGAGAGAATATTCATTTGGACTTGGACTGACATCTATACAACAAATAAGGAATAACAGTACCAGTAATAGGCAGTTACTATCAATGTTACGACAAAGAGAGGAACAATCATATTGGAGAAATAGCTTCCAAAATGAGAAGAATGATCAAAACCAATAGAAGGAGAATTGTCAAAGCAATAGAGAGAACCATAGTGATAAAGAGGCGCAAATGAGTCATGTCAGTAATAAACTACCAGGACAGAATCCAGAGGAAGATTTGACCATGATGTTACAAAACTTGGATCGAACCATGCAACAAGTGAGGTTTCAAACTGGAATAAAGGAAACTTATCTGGTACCACTACCTACTTTTGAAAGAGGAAAACAAGACCTATTAGCTTGGCTATATAGCTTCCATAATGCTTGTATAGCAAACAATATGATAGAGAAATGACGATTGGATCTTCTTCCAGTTTACTTGAAAGGAATTGCTTATACTTGGTAAATGGAAATAGGACAATGTATTAACTTGTGGAACAGCAATACATACCCTGACCGATTATTTACTTATTGCTTCTGTCGCAAATGATGTACTCCTCATCAAAAGTCAAGATAAATGAACCAATTAAGGAACTGAACCCAAAAACCTGGAGAAACTGTCGATGAATATTGGGATGTGATTATAGCCTTATACTATCAAGTAGATCCGAATGGAGAATATCTGGCAGATGATAAATTACAACAATTTGTTAGTGGATTAAGAAATGAAATCAGAGGACCAGTGAAAATATCTATTCCTGCTAATATGGAGGAAGCCCTCAACTGAGCATGAGCAGTGGAATCAATTTTGTCTAGGCATGCTCCATTAAGTGCCTATTCAATGCTCCCAGGCTCCAATAACACTAGTTATGAATTACAGGATATCTGAATGGCATTAACATAATTGACGCAAGGATTTCAACAACTGGCCACTCAACAAACCTCAAAAAAAAATGCTGGAAACAATAATAATTCAAGGGAAACACACACTTGTAATAAATATGGAAGAAGAGGACATATCACTATCAATTGCAGATCTTATTAGTCTAATAATTCAAGGAATAACAATAATAATAATAGAAGATCAAATTACAATAACAATAGCAATCAAGAAAATAGAAATTGCTTTATTTGTAACAAACCTGAACATTTCGCAAAAAATTGTCCTCAGTGCAATTAACAACAGTCACCAAATCAAATGGATAACAATTGTAACCAATGAATTAATACGTCAATAGAAGACTTTTTGAAGATCGCTAAACAAGTCAAGGAGTCTTTAAACTAATAAAGATACCTCTGGAGAGTGAGCGTACCTCTTTACTAACAAATCCCTCAAATGAAAAGAAAAAGGCTGTTGATGTGATACATTGTGAAGCCCAATTGGATAGATAACTGATATATCTTATGATTGATACTGGATCTATAGGAAGCTTAATTTCAAAAACTTTCTTGGATAAATTGGGACAAACAATTAATGAACCATTTAAGGTTAACCTAATGAATTTTAATGGAGGAAAATAATGTTCCTTGGGAAAAGTGAAGGATTTACCAATAACTATCAAGGGAATAACAATACCAATTGATGTGGATATGTTTGAGGCAACAACTTATACTGTTATCATAGAAAATGATTGGTTAACAAAAACAAATGAAGTCATAGATTTTAATCATGGAATAATGGAATTATATTATAATGGACAAAAACTTTGCTATGAAATCTCTTGTTGGGAAAAACCAAAATATGATGACTTGGGCAATGCAATTAAAAAGGAAATAATACCACTGGAACCAGAGGAGCCTGAATACAAATTGAAGGAGGGACTGGAGGACAAACAATACTGTGCTATTATAGGAAACTCGGATGAAAAACCATTAATGCAAATCAACGATCAGACTATTATAATTGAAAACAAGAAGGAACCGATCGAATATATACAGGAATTGAGGAACTTAAATCAACCAATCGTGGAAAGCAAAACTAGATCACATGATTGGAAGGGACTGAGCGCTATTTATGGATGGGATAATTACTTGAAGGACAAGGAGAAAATATGTATAACTTGTTAACAAAAATTTGAAGATTTGAAACTTATCCAGTATATGAACCAGGAATACGAGAAAATAAATATAAAGGAACTACCTGACCTGAATACAATCCAACAACAGCAATTGAATTATCTCTTGGAAGAGTATCAGAATGTCATAGCCATGGATGATAATCCACCTGGATGAACTAACTTAGTAACACACTCCATTGTTACTGAAAATATTCTAACAATTAAGCAGAGCACATATCGTTTATTACCAGCTGAATATGAATTTGTTGGAAAAGAAATCAATCAAATAATACAACAAAATATTATTTGACCATCATCTAGTCCTTGGGCATCATTAATTGTCTTAGTTAAAAAGAAAAATGGAAAAATAAGATTTTGTGTTGATTATCGGAAGTTGAACAAAATAATCAAAAAAGATGCATATCCCTTACCAAGGATTGATGAAATATTGGATTCATTAGAAAAAGCAAAATGGTTCTCATCACTGGATTTGATAAACAGATACTGGCAAGTGGAAATAAATGAAATGGATAAGGAAAAAACTGCATTCATTACCAAACAAGGAATCTTTGAATTTAATGTCATGCCCTTTGGATTAACAAATGCACCTGCCATCTTTTAACAATTGATAGATAGCATCTTTTATAATATCAAGGATAAATATGTATTAGTATATTTGGATGACATTAATGTTCATTCTAATACATTTGAAGAGCATATACAACACCTTACCGAGATTTTGAAAAAATTCCGGCAGGCCAATCTCAAAATCAATTTGGAAACATGTTATTTCTACAAAAAGGAACTGGCATTTTTGGGACATATAGTTAATAAAAAGGGAATTTAACTGAATCCTAGCAAGATTGAAAAGATTAAAAACTTTCCAGTACCAACAAATATTACTGAATTGAGAGAATTTATTGGATTAGACTCATACTATTGCCATTTTATCAAAGATTTTGCTTCAATTGTAGAACCAATACATCAATTAATGAGGAAAAATATACCCTATATTTGGAATAATGATTGTCAAAAAGCATTTGAACTCCTTAAGAAAAAATTAACCACTGCACTAATTTTAATTTATTCGGATTTCACCAAACCATTTATCCTATACACTGATGCTTCTTATCTGGAATTAGGAGCAATCTTAGCACAGAAGTATAATGAAGAAAATGAACATGTAGTTGCCTATACAAGCTGAAGTTTAGTTGGAACTGAATATAATTATTCACCAACTGAAATTAAATGTCTTGCCACCATATGGGCAATGAAATACTTCTAATCCTATATCTATTTAATGGATTTTATATTAGTAACCGATCATGTAGCATTACAATAGATAATGAATAACCCAAACCCGACAAAATGAATAACTCGATAGATTCTTACTATTATCAACTACCCTTTCAGATTCAATATTGCAAAAGCAAAAAACATCAAAATGTTGATACACTATCACGCATACCCAAACCTATAATCAAATAATCATGGATTTAGAAACTTATCAATAGCTGTTTCAATATCTAATAGATAGAACTCTACCAATACACCTGGACAACAAACAACAGATAACTCTTAAAAAACAAGCAACATATTATTTGATACAATCATATCAACTTTTTTGACGAAACACTAAGAATCCAACTAAACCTTTATAAGTCATTAAGGCAACTGAGCTGGAATCAGTTTTGCATAATTTGCATAAGAATATTTTATCTGGACATTTTGGAATCAAGGCAACCTATAATAGAGCTAGAAGTCGATATTATTGGCTGAATTTGTACAAAACTATCGCCGAATATATTAAATTCTGTGACACATGTTAATAACAAGGAGCACCTATACAACATGAAAAAATATACCCAATACTAGTAGAAAAACCATTTGATTGAGTAGGAATTAATATCATAGGACCATTAATGATAACAACTAGTGAAAACTGATATATTGTAGTAGCAACTGAATATCTAACTAAATGGCCTGAAACCAAAGCCATTAAGAATACCAAAGCAACTACAATTACTAAATTTATCTATGAGAAAATTATTTGCCGACATGGATGTCCTAAAGTATTATTATTCAATTAAGGAACAACTTTTTGCAATAAATTAGTGGACTCACTATATTAATTAATACAAATTAGGCATCATCTATCATCTACCTATCACCCACAAACTAATGGATTAACCGAACGCTTCAACAAAACATTGTATACTACATTGGCCAAATATGTTAGTGACTATGGTGATACTTGGGATACTTTCCTAAATGCATCATTATTTGCATACAGGACTGTTCAAAATAGTACAACCAAATATACACTATTCAAATTAATGTATAAATGAGAGGCAATAACACCAATGAATTTACAACATCAAATATCAATCGATAAAGAGGAACCTATAGAGAAGCAATTGCAACAACATATTGATTTCATTATCAATGATCTTTAAAATATATGAATAACTGCACAACAAAATATTGGAAAAGCACAGGAAAAACAAAAAAATATTATGATCAAGGTATCAAAATGGAAAAATTCAATATTGAAGACAAAGTTTTATTATATGAATTGGCAAAAGCGAATGTACATAGAGACAAATTTAGAGAAAAATGGACTAGACCATACTATATACACAAAGTAAACACTACCGAAGCTTATAAATTAAAGACCATGGATAAAAAAATCTTAAAAAAGAATATCAACACCGATTGACTCAAATGATATTTTGAAAGGCCAATTTGGGAACTGCAAATTATAATATAGTTATTAGTTATTATTACTAGTTGAACAATATATAGTTATAGGACATTACCTTTCTTGAGAATATAACAATAAAGATGGATGGTCATAACAATTGTGCGTGAGTGTGGAGCATATAATATTTGGTTATTTTTGAAGGATTATCTATTGGAAAAAGAGAAGATTCAAGTTATATAACAACAAGAGCCCACTGAGCAACATCTTATTGTCATCTTATCATTGATCCACAGAGTAACACAGTGATAAGGAATGATATAAGCAATAGACACAACAACAAATTTATTAAAAAAATGGTTCTGAAGGTTCAGGAACTACATGCGGATTTGAAAAGTGTGCAGAATATTCAGTATTGCTAGGATTAGGACCAAGATCTCTATGAAAATAACTCTTAGCCCAGGAAGGATTAAGATTCTAAATGAAAGGATGAGAGGTGACATCGACCTGTCAAGGAAAAAGATGACAACCAGGAATAGGATACTGATATCGGAATAATGCTGACTGAAGTTTACCAATATGCTCACGAAGTGCTAAAATTTCCAAGTGCAACACATCTTCTTGACGAATTCGTGCTGTCATCTAACTAGCATTTATCTTGAGAAATGAATTAATACGAGACCGATAATGATCAAGGGATTCTTAACCATGAACTTGAAAATGGCACAGTTGATTTCTTTGCTCTTGATAATAAGACCGCAAGTGAGACAATTGGTTTCACAACTTAACCAATTCTTCTTAATACTTTGGACATTAACATTCAACAATGGCACGACCAAGGAACTTGATTTTCTCCTGAAAAGTTATTATACAACCAACAATAATATCAGGATTATACATGTGGCATAAATTATTTTGCTATTGACTCAATTCCCAAAATCCTCAAAAATAATTGTGTCATGACTCAATTATTTATATGTTTTAATAGTGACTCAATTAATTGCGTCAAATAATTGTGTCAATTGCGTCAAGGATCTACGAATTTCAGCAATATGTATAATCAGGATATTCAATAGCATGAGCAAGTCTATTAACACGAGGTATAATTATAATTAGAGGAATAGGGTTAAAGAATAATAAGAGAAAAATCAAGCTCTTAAATATAGAAATAACTAATGATCATGATCAATGTAATCTCAAAAACTTATATAAGTACCTGTAATCCTGAGAAAATTCCCACCATGAGAAGTGCCCAAACTCACATGCCAACAATCAGCCTTGGAAAAAATGAACTTACTCAAAATAGATATGCTTTCCATTTTGGATGAAACCCTTGAAAGATTTACTATACCATATAATCCAATTGCATCAATCAACAAATCTATTAGGATGACGATCTTGGAAATTACCTGATATATGCGACAATCTCATCGAATCACCGTATTAGCCCACTTGTACTACTTGGGAGAATTACTGGAAGTCACAAGGAATACATGACAAACATAGAGAGAATATATCCAAAAATATTTATTATTCAACCATGAGAGATATTATCGAGCCGCCAGACAAACCTATGAAATTTTTCAAGATAATATGGAACAAATTTATTGAACAAAGTACTTGTTTATGCATTACATTGCTGGAATAACCAATGGAGATTATAGGAATAATTTTCTAGTTTTTGTAAAAGGTTTAGGCTCAGAGGACTTCGCTTTTTAAAGGGAGGGAATATGTGATAGAATAGATAACTTAGTTTTATTTTTACTTATTTTTATCGAATTATTATTAGTTTATTTTTAACAGTAGAATTTATAATTTTATTATAATATAAATATCTATTTATAGCACGTGTGACGTAGATCAGACAGCCTAGAAGGTCCAAACAATCCAGAAGGTTCAGAAGACCTACAAGGCCTATAATTTATAAAATTATGACATCACAACACATAGATCAGGCAGCCCAGGCAGTCCAGATTATATATGTTTCCTTATTACTATAAAAGGAAATTTGATCGACAATATGATTCCGAATTAAATACAATTTCCAATTATTTACTAATTGTTATTTAGTAATACAAACATAATATGGTTTTTGAAAAATGTCTAAATTAAATACGAACACATGTATAGTTCAGATAGCTTAGAATAGAAAACACTATATAAGTAGCTGCTATCCATATAATTTTTAGTCAGTTTCTAATAACTCACTCCTGTAATCGTTAGAATTTCCGACTCAGTGTCTTAATAAAGTATTATTATTTTATTAATACATTTTGATTATAAAGATTCATTGGGAAATCTTTGCCATACCTTGGAATATTTGTGAGAGATTATCTTTGGAATGACAGACTGTTTTATATAATCTCTAATTCCTTTTAAAAACTATCACTCAGATACAGATCAAATGGATTTTGATCACATTACTAATAGTATATGTATTAAAAACTCTCACCTGATTGTGTTTACTTTGCTAAAAAAATTTCTTTTATGGTAATTTTTGTCAAGAAAAAATATTTTACACTCTTTATCACAAGTGAGCCTCAGCTCAAGAACTCAAGAACTTTTAAGAAAACTGGTGTAGTGGAATGAAACCTTTGGTTAAAGTCTATTCAAGTTTGGAAGTCTTGTTTATCCTTTGGTTGCATGAGGAAAGGCCTGTAGCAGTTCTTTTTTCTTTTGTTCTCTTGCACTTCTTCTTTCACTTATCATAACATAAAAACTATCTACATCAAGACCATTATACACGCTAAGTCAAATACTTTCCAAAAAACATACTTAAACAGAGTTATTGGATCTACTATTTGTTTTAACACAACTTTTACATACAACCTTACCATGGTGACAATTACTGCGCCATTCCAAAATTTCCAAAACTTTTTGTTCAAAAAACCAAAATCAGTTTACCCTCTCCAGATAATCGTTACTTTTCAATCATCCAATTAGATTTTGTCAAAACAACAAAAAAAAAACCAAACCTGTTCAAACCGGTTTTCTAGCATAACAACAATAACAATAATAACAACAACTATAATGACAAACAATGTCATGTATACTCTTCTATCTATAGTAACTAAAGAGTTAGAGAAATGGAACCACGTGTCTGTCCAGAGACTTTTTTGAGGAAATAATTGGATTTCTATTTATAGATTTTATAGTTCATTCAATTTAGTTTTAGTTTTAATTACTGTTGTTATTTTCTTTTTATATATTTTTTATTCAAAAAATCAAAAGATTTTGCAAAATTTTGTCGAGTAGGTAGGTATAGCCACTACTCCACTATTTAACATTTTTAATATTTAGTTAGATAGTGATCAAGTAGGCAAGCTAGTATTTAACTTGTTATATGCAATACATATCCAAGAGATGTTGTTTTTTTCACAATGTATACCTACAATATATAATAAAAATAAAGAAATGATGTTTACCCACTGGAAAAAACTCAAAAAAAAATTAATTAATTAATTATTAATAGTACTTTACTGAAACCTATCAAATTCTGACAACCTGGTTACGTGATCGTTGCGATTTTGTGACTGAATCGTGGAGATTCAATTGCGATTTAATGGTTTTTACTATGTTGCGACCAAATCTCAGCCATTTAGTAGTGATTAAATTATCGTTTCAATGATAACATCATCACCAACTCTTTTTAAAAAAATAGTGAACAAATCGTGACTATATTGTGACAACTTTTAGTTGCAAAATAGTGACAATGTCATCACTATAATTATTAATAAAATGTCGTCGTGGCGATACGATTTTGAGGTAACTTTAATTAAATTATAAAAGAATTATTGCAAAATAGTGACAATTCATTAATCAAGTGGTAAAAAAATAGTGCCGATGTAGTGACCATTTATTTATTATGAAGTCATGACCATACAAAAAATATATATAAAAGCAGATAGTTTTTCCCAAAAATTTTTCAAAAATGAATCCAAAAAGAAAATCATCTCTGCGATCTTTCGCTCAACGATCCTCCCAACAATCTGGTCAACAATCCTCTGAGAAGCCACCATCCAACCAACCTGCCATTCAATAGCCATCCGATCAACCTGCCGTTCAACAGCCATCCGGTCAACCTGCCATTCAACAGCCATCTGGTCAACCATTCGTTTAACAGCCATCTGGTCAACCATCTGTTCAACAGCCATCCAGTCAACTATCTGTTCAACAGCCATCCGGTCAACCATCCATTCAACAGCTATCCAGTCAACCTTCCATTCAACATTTTATTCAACATTCCGTTCAACAGCCTTCCAGTCAACCCTCCGTTCAGCAGCCTTATGTTCAACCTTCCATTCAGCAGCCTTACGTTCAACCTTCCATTCAGCAGCCTTACGTTCAACCTTCCATTCAGTAGCCTTACGTTTAACCTTCTGTTCAGCAGCCTTACGTTCAACCTTCCGTTCAGCAGTCCCCCAGTCAACATTCTGTTCAGCAGCCATTTGTTTATGTCCAACAGCCCTCTGCACAATCACCAGTAATTTCAATGGTTCAATCACCATTCTATCCATCCTATTTACTGCAGATTCAACCAATAATATATTCCTCATCTTCGGGTGAAAATACTTTACCAAGTAAGCAAATTTTTTTTATATTTCTTTATTGATAATTCCTTAATCATTTATATGTTTAATTATTCTTATAGATCTTAGTGTAGTGTTGAACAATCTCGATACACATCTCATTAACAATTGTTCAGCTACATTTCAAGAATTAAGAGTCATTTTGGCTTAATTCCTGAAAACTTGGTGAATGAAGGTGTAAATGAAATAATGAACATTATTTTTCCACCCATTTATTAGCAAAGCAAAAGCAGACAGTCCACGCCCATGCCATTATCACTATTAACAAAATCTGTATGGAAAAGTAGATCCTCCTCTCCCATAGCAGAACAGTTAATGAAACCCGCATAGCTAAGTAGATCCTCCTCTCCCGTAGCAGAACAGTCAAAAAAACCCACATGGCTGCAAAGTGAACTTTCCTCTTCTATGCAGGGAACTTTGACAACTCCCATGATGATTTCACCAACAAACACTCCTTTCATGTCTCAAGAGTCTTATGAAGAAATCATTGAAGAAGATTAATATGTTGAGCTGGAACCAAGGGATAGTTATGATGATTTTCTTCTTGAAAATAGCTTGAAGATTCCTTTAGCATATTTCAAGGAAAGTGGTTATTTTCCATCAACTACATGCCCGAGGTCAAATGTTCTGTCACCGTTCTACAAAGATAGAAAGCCCATAAATTCACGAGAAATTGTTGTGTATTTTGGAAAATATAATGTATGTATTATTTTATTAATAATTAAT
>CAJVPV010001198.1:0-16865 GCA_910591835.1 Acaulospora morrowiae
ATAATTAATTTGTATTTTTTTCTTTTACAAAGATTATTAATGTAATGACAGTAAACTCATTGTTTAAATAAAGTCTCGCATTTAATGCCTGTTTGTGATTAAAAAAAAAAAAAAAAATTAATTTTTTTTATTAAAAAATTTTTTTATTGTATAATAAAAAATGTCCACAATAATATGGGTACCCTCTGTATTATTAATCTTATTTTAAGAAAACAGTAATGCAATATACATGATACTATACTAAAGCTAAACTAATACAATTTTGCAAAACACCTGTTAATGAGTTTTGAGCTTTCTAGATATAATTATAGGAAATAATAATATTGCTCCTTTTCAAGACAAGGCATCAAAAGTCTATATCTTGAAAGATTACTGCCAGCCTACATTCAGACTGTCACTCCAATACAAACCTGCAGTTCTAAAAAATAAAAGTGGAAAGAAAAAGAAAAAAAAAAAGGTTTATACTGATAAAACAAACCCTTTTCTTGATTATTATCTAGTCCAACTACTTGCAACTGACTAATCATTTAATTTCCATTATTCTACTGTTAACCAAGAATATTTAAGAACACTTTCAAAAGAGTATTTCTTGAAACTTTATACTTAAAGACTTCTAATATTTAAAAAGAATTGGTATTGATTAACAATTTCTTTTACAGTTGATTCTTTAAAGATTTATGGTTTCATTCAATTGGGGAATAATTTCAAGATCACTTTTTTCAACTATTTTCAGGATAATCAACAATAGAACTAACTTATTATTGAATTAGAATAAGATTTTCCTTTAATCTTGAAGAGAAATAAGATAAATATTATTTATTTATTTAATTTATATAATAAAAATATATATTGTGAAAAAAATAACATCTTTCATATATAATAATACAACAAGTTAAATACTAGCTTGTCTACAATAATCACTAAACTAATATTGAAAAGAAATTTTAAAATAATATATCTTGTCAAAAGGTTTTAAGCAGTTATAATTATTTACTCAATATTGGATAGAAGGAAATTAAAATAATTTGTAATTAATTTGAAAATACATTTAGTAAAGTTAATTCATTTTGGATATACAGTATAAGTTAGCAACTATGATAGATATGTCTATAGTAGCTGATATTAATATAGAAGATTATTGTTTCATTTGATATCAGTAAAAGAAAAAGTATTTGTTGTGGCACAGTGGATATCCAGACTAATTTGTATAAGCAAGTTAAAATCTTGGTTAAAACTTCAATCCAATTGAAGAAGTTAGTTATAAAAAAAATGTTGTCAGTAATATTACATACCAGCTTTGTTAACTGCCAAACATATGTAATTGACTTATGATCACTATTAGGATGAAAATGCTATTGATAATATTGATAAGTTGGTTAATATCTTTTGATACTAATAGATATTTAAAGACATGTTAAATATTCTCAGTATGTAAACTATACTAGGAACAATATGGGTTAGAATTATACATGTGTTTGTATTTAATTTAAACATTTTTCAAAAACTATATTATGTTCGTATTACTAAGTAACAATTAGTAAATAATTGGGAATTGTATTTAATTCAGAATTGTATTATCAATCAAATTTTCTTTTATAATAATAAGAAAACATTTATAGTCAAAATATTGTTTTGGATATAATTTGTAAAGATTTTCTCTTGTAGAAAAAGTTTCTAAAAGCAATTTGATTCTAAAAGCAATAAAATTACTGTATTTGTAGACTCTGAAACTTTTTATTTTTTTGTTTGATTTGTTAATAATTTTAAGACCATAGGATTTGTAAGTGTATCCAAATGTTTTTAGGACTAAGAAACTTTTGCAAATTATATAGATCTTGATAATACTTAAAATTTTTTGTACCATTGATATTGCTGTCTAATTGTAAATTGTTGATTGGTGGACTTTAGAGAAGTAAAATGGCAGGTTGATCCATTAAAAAGTGTTATCAAATCTTGGATTGGATTTGGGTTTGGTATATATAAGTTGAATTAATTTGTTTTATATTAGTTTGTTAATTTTCAATATTATCAGAACAAAGTTTATTTTTGTCATTCTTTTTAAATAGTTGAAAACTTCTTGAAGAATTTTTTTGTTATTTCTTATTTTTATAATACAGTTTGATAAATATCAATATAAAATATTCATTATTATATAGAGAAAATCTTCTAAGAAATGTTTTGAATTGGCTATAACAATTTTTATATTGTTTATAAAGATCTTGTTCTAGTGAAGTTAAAATAGTACTGTTTCAATTTTTTGAAATGCTAATATGAGAAGAGAAATAGAAATTGTCAATGAATTGAAAAATGTCTTCTCTTTGTTATAATGTGATAGACAGTTCACTAATTATATTGTATAATTGATATTTGTTTAAGCTGTTAGGTTTGAGACTATTTATAATAAAGATACTGTAGGACTTATAAATGACAATATGTAAAAGCCAGCAGAGTATTATTCTAGTGAATAGCCATTACACCTGAACAAAATGTGATTTGAATCAATAAAATAGTATTTTCTTTTAAGATTTGTTTTTTTGTTTATACTGTGGCTTTTCTTATTTTTTTTTTTTAACTCTTGCTGTCAACTCAGGTACCTTTATATCACCTTTCTAGTCTCCCGATGTTTCTCCAGGGTACAGGAGGTGATTATGACGGTTCTAAATACTTGTCTTAGGCCTAAGCCTCTAAGTATAGATGGTGGGGATGAAGAGTTGCTATATTCAAGGCAAGTAGACCTTTGCTATCTGCCAGGATAATCATTGCCTGCAGCCATCACTATAGTTTTTCAACCATTCAGTTTAGTCAAGACTTACTAGGATTTAGTCAGTGAGATATCATTGGAGGATGAGGGTACACCAGTACACCAAATACACCTGGGAATCAGATCCAGTCTCACCCTGCCTAATCTGACCTAGCAACATATGCGGGGGGTTATAATTTATGGGGGCATGCAGTCAACCATTGCAAGTATACTCCTTAGGATAGAATATTCCATGATACAAGCAACCTCCTACAATCCCGACCGGATCCTTACTACCAACGGACATGTGAAACTCTTACTGATAGTTGTGTGACTAATAGTTTTAGCCATCTGTACCTTTCTTTCTGCTACCAAAAAGATTTCATGAAACTTCTTCCCCCTTTTGGAGATATTTTCCGGGCAATACTTGATAAGAAAGTTTACCAATCAAATCATCTATCTTTTTGACCTATGGAGTGTAGTCTATCCATATGGCTTCTTGATTGCCGGAGCAACCCAAATAGCTCTCTATCACGAGTTACAGGGGCAGTGACACAAAGTTCCAATTTGGGATATGTGAATTGTCTCCAGCTGGGGTTGAACCGTGGTTCATAGATTAGCCCTATCCTGCCTTAGCCCTCTGAGCTATGACTGGGTAGGTCTTTTTATACTGTGGCTTTTCTTATATATTTTGATGATATAGTTAAAGTTATGTAAATATCAGAATAATAATTTAGAATTTGATACTGAACCATAAGTTTCAAAAAGATTATTTGAATTATTGAAATCTTTAAACCAATTGGACTTGGGTCTATAATATACTATTTCTGTATGTAATATAAGTTAAAGTTATAAAAACTTTTTTGTATTGTTACATTTTAAAAGTTGATTACTAAATTTGATATTTAAAGTATTTGCTATATTAATTATTATAGTTTTGTTAAGGAATTATAGGTTTTTGAATAAAAGGTCAATAGAGTTTTCAGCACTGTTAAAATATGTTGAGCAGTTAGTTAAACAGATTTGAATTTTAAGATTTTTATAACCTTGACTATATATGTAATTCAATTATCTTAACTGAATTTCTCTGGATTGCAGATTAAGCAGAGCCAGATTAATTTATTTTTTTAGATTGATCACAGATCTTAGAGGATATATTTTTCAATTGCTAATATAAAGAGTTTGAATATTAGGTTGTCAACCAATAAGGACCTCTGTTTTTTTTTAAGAAAAATTATATTGAGATTGTTATGGTTGATAAGAATTGCATTTGAGCATTTGGATATAATTTTATAAGCTGATTTGATAAGTTTGTTGATTTTGAATTGAAGTGTATTAAGAGTAAACTTGTTAAAATATAATAGAAAGATGAAATATTCAAACTTGTTCATAATAACCCAGTTATGGATCTGTTGTTTGATCTCACTTTTCCAGTTATGTTTAGAGAGTTCTTTCAGAATTATATCTATAGTTTGGTTGAGAATCTTTTTATTGAACTTAAATAGACTTCTAGAGAAAATGGGTACTTTCAAATATTTAATACTTTTATAAGATTTGAGTACTTGGATTATATAGTTATCAAATTTGATTGAACTATTGAGACCATATTTGATCTTGATGTTAGAAATTATTTTAATTTTGTTTTTGTTACAAGTAATACTATTAATTGTAAAAAATTAATTAGTTATTAAAAAAAGATTTTCCATTAACTGTTTGCTATCAATAATAAAAATTGGGTCATTTATATATACTAAGGCATTGGAAGTGATATGGCTTCAGATGGGCTTGTAATTGACTAATTTGAATATAAAAGAGTCATAAAATATTATATCAAAATTATTGCATAGGAAAAATTTTATATAAAAAAAAAACTTTTTTATTTATTTTAAAAAAATTATAAATATAAAATTTTATATTAATAATTTATAAAAACATAAATTTAAAATTATTGAATTCTTTAAAAATAATTTTTATTTTTAGTATAATAATAATTTAAAACATTTATTAATAAAATTTTTTTTAAAAATTATAGATTGGCCTTTTAATAATCCATACTTAAATTTATGGAAAACCCTTAAGCTATTGTTAAAAAAATATAGAATTAAAATTATCTAATAATATTTTGGAATTAGAATAATTTATAATAGAAGAATAGAATAAAATTTCAAATAAGGTTTTGAATAAATTTATAGATTTAATGAAAGAGAGATGTAAAATGATAATTAAAAAGAAATGTAAAAGAATAATTTAAAAAAAATGTGAAAGAATAAACATTAAATTTATATTAGTAAAATCTCTGTATTTTTAATTGTATTTTGATATATTTTTTATTAATTTCTATGCAGTAATTTTTAAATGAGTGGATAAAAATTTCAAAAAATTTTGTTATGCACTATATATCATAGGTATCAAATATATTATATAACATGTCATTAATATAAACGAAATCGATACTAGGGCTATTAGGGACAAGGTAAGTTGATATTATACATTAATAATATGTATACCCATATAGCATTTGCTTGATAGGTGTATACTAAATAATATTTATTCGATAGCATATATACAGTATATAATATTTATTCGTAAACCATAATCAAGAATCCTATCTTCTTTAATAATGCGTTATAAATAGAATATATCATTATTTCTTAGTTGACGAGCAATACTCGTTCTTTTAGTTTGATTAATCTGCGACTTCGCCACTTTTCAAAGGAACTTTAGTTTTATATGCCATTGCGTCGGCCAATTTTCTTGCATCACCAATATCAGTTATATCGAATCTTCTTATATCTCCAGTAACACCCATAACATTAGTAGAAAAACGGAGTTCTACATTGAAAGAAACCATGGTTATAGAAAAAAGTCAGAAAATTAAAGGAAATGTATACTTAATTACGCAGACAGGAAGTTTTTCCAATTGGACATCAATAAACTGACGAAAATCGGCCATGATCATATAATATGTCACATGTGACCTGAACGCGATACAAATGTAACCTATATAGCACCCGGTATATAGACTCATCTCTGACGAGGCAAATGCAAAATGCCCGTTATTCAGTAGAAAATAGTTTTAATAATATTATAGGAAGAAAGAAGTATTAAAAAAATTATAAAGAAAAATCATTATAAGCCTTTTTTTTTAATATAGTTAACCCTACTCTTAAACTTACTGCTTGATCAAAAATCATATTTCAATGCAATAATAAATGCTAAACTCTTTATACTAATCATTGCTTTGATATACATGTATGTCTATTAATATTTTTATTATAAGAATTCGGATGAACAATTGGTTGAGTTTTACTTATAGGCGCTAATTGAGTTTTTTGATAAAGATGATATTTATAATTGGCCATGGCTAGTAAAGGTTATTAGTCAGGTGTTTAGACTTGATATATAGATTGTTTTTTGTGAATGTTTGAAAATTTGTTATCGAAGGAACTGCAATGGCTGGAGCCCTCGGTTTGTCACGAATATGATAATGAACAAGAACCGAGAGAGCTTTGTAGTCACAGTTACATGCAACTACGAATGTTCTTTTTTTGTTCTTAACAATAAAGAAACAAAAACTTGGTTTATTTTGATATTTAAATCTTGACTAAGGAGGGAGGTGATGCACAATGTGTGTTGCTGTTATTTTATTTTTCAGAAATGAGTCGGTTCGGGTTTGACCCGATGTTTGGGTCGGGTTGATCATCAACTCAAACCCGACCCGGGTTATATGTTATTGGTTATTAGAAGTGTTATTATCACGTGGGTAATTTTGTCGTTAGATATTAAATATCTTTACTTTATTTTGTAAGCTAGTTAACTTTTGAGACGACTTTAATCTGGTGGTTCTAAATACTTGCTAACTTTCAACCAAGTTTTTTTTCGAAAATATTTAGAAATCACTAGCTCCGATTTTTCTATTAGTCGCATTAACGAAATTGTAAGCATATTGAATAATCAAGCAACGCGATGAGACCATTAGAATTGTAAGAATACAACGAATGGTCTTTCTCTCTTCATATTGGTACAAACTTATACTTTGCTAATTTTAATCTCGTCCTACAAGCAAATCAATCAGAATTACCGTGTCCGAGATCATGAGCCTTCTGGTGAGCCAGAATCGTTGAGAAAAAGAGGCAAAGAAAAGAGTTAGATTACCCTTCTTTTCTTTCGAGTTCTAATGTATTGGCGGTTACCGAGTATTATGATAGGTTATCTTACAGACCACGGACAAAAGTTTCAATTTACAAAAATGTACAGTGCATTGTGTGTAAAATTAGAATAATTTGATGCTTTGAACATACAGTAAATAACATATGTTCCAAATATAAAAAAAATAATACAACAATGTTCAAAATATGATAGAACGTACCACTGTATATAGTAGATTTGGATCATCTCATGTTTTAAAAAACGTGGTTTAATGAAAAAGGTAAATCTATAACAAAGAATACACGGGTAATGACTGAATAGCAGAAATTTTGTATTTATTTATTTATTTATCCAAACCAAACAGAGATTTCTTTATTAAAAAAAAAACGTGTCGAACGGGGTACATAAATTGTCGAATTGAATTCCTTCGATCATCGATGTCTCGAGATAAAGGAAATAAATCATCGGGTGACGTCGTTTTAATTCCATCAAAAAAGCACATGTTTGAGAATAAAAAATCATCGTAAGGAACGACTTATTTGTTTATATAAACATAGGAAATTACAACTGTTTATGGCAACCGTTCGACAGCATTTACCATTTATCGGTTTAGATTGGAAAAGGGATTAAATTAGGAAGTAAAACTGTAATAGTATGTGAACCTTTTGGGAGGTAGGGATTTGATTAATTAATTTTCGCGTACCCATTGTTTACTAATTTGGCATAATGGCACAAGTCATTTTTATACCTTTTATGGCATAATGTTTATTGTTTTTCGACTTCTTTACTATGCGTCCAATGTTGGACATCGTTCATCTACCTATCGGTTGTTGAATTAATGATCACGGAAAAGATTCAAAGCAACGAGAAAAATTATTAGTATGTCCACTCCCATTGGCAAACCTCTTTTTTATCTTCCTGCTCTCGCTATTTCCTTGAATAAAGAAAAGACAAAATACGCCCACATCTAATATCTTCATATACTGTATATACTGTATAATACATAAAACCAGCGAGGGAGTTTCATGTTGTTGTAAGTGTTTATACACACCACGCAGAACAGCAATATTGCATGAATAATACACACTAATTAAAAACACTCATGCAGTCTCCGCGTACCATATATACAGTATAACATTGACCTCTGGATTTATGTCGTGGTAATTGATGTGAAAATGTTTTTTTAATTCATGTGTATGCATTTAATTAGAGTTGTATCCTCAAAATCTTATCTCAAAAAATTCCGAATCGTTTGTCGATGAAACCATAAACATTCCGTTCATTCTACCTGGATCCTAGATCGCACAATAACAATTCCTCGGTCAAATCTAATATTTTTTCAAGACGTGATGTGGATTCTTTGGCGACCCCACCGTCGCAACGTTCTACAGTTAATTTCACCTGCGCATGATAGCACCAGATGATTTGATCTAATGGTTTTCCTGTCAGCTTATCGTTATCAGTAAATCCCCTTCTGTATTACTCACATGGCAAAGGCCCAATATTAAGGAAAACGGTCACTTAACATAACATAACATACAGTAGATAACATGGTGAGATGAATGTGTGACCAAATGAGGTAATGCATTAATTGTTTGTAATACGCACGCTGTTTGTGCGTGGACGTACAGATAGATAATACGAAATTTCTTTGCATACAAAAATTTTGGAAAGAAGGCGACGTTTCTTCACCATCATCGTGCGTCGTATGTTTGGTTCCGAAAGTGCCGAATCATCAGATCTCACCACTCGACCCGATAGTTCGTACATAGATCGCAGTGTTCGTGTAACGATGTTGGGTGAGGAGGCAAACCCTTCCTTCTATCTATGACATTTGCATTGAGTGACGATAAAATGGTTCTTTTTCTTAAATTCGAAATGACATGGCACACAATGCATTGTGCCAATGATTCCTAGCGCCCTTGACTTACATAGAGCGAGCAGCTTCTTATTGTTATTCATAGGATCATCTTTTGAGACATGCATAAGGGAGACAAAGGCTTCAGATCGAAGATAAAGTTGTATCTGGCGTTATGAGAACTCGGAGAATTAAGCCATATCCAAGTGGATTTTCCCTTTATAGTGTCTGATATGGACATGATAATCTTTATTTTAAATCGTGATTTCATATAAAGTAAATTTAGAAAGCAAGGGACTTCCAAAACCGTTTAGGGAATTTATCGAGGGTTCGATTGGCGTTAGGTGGTACCAAGCCAAAATCACAGCCAGTTTGTATATTTTCCTGTTAATTTTCCTGTTAACGAACAGGTTTTTTTTTTTAAAAAAAATTTTTTTATTTTTATTATTGAAAATAAAGATAAGAAAATTGCCTTTCCTGTATGAAAGAGAACTTTAAACGTAAAAAAACTTTAAACCTGATAAAGCACGAATCGCTGTATGTTTGATTACATAATCTCATGCACAGAACATGTCGTATGATGCCTGCCTACGCATCATCTTTCGTTCAAAAGATCCCGGAGAAATCGTTCATCTCTCAACGTTCACTTTGTCGGCAGATGGATCAAATTAATTCCACTTGGGAAGCATTCAGCAGACGGATCTCCGAGGGAGGAGCGCCAATGCGACAAGATCCTCCGGACACACCTGATCTCGAAAATACGGACACCACCAGATCATCTCGAAAATACAAATGCGATGATACCGTGACCTCGTCGAGCATTCGTCTCTCATTTTACCTTGACGACTTGTCAATCTTTAAGACTTCTGCATTCGTTTCTGGAAAATAAGCGAATAAACGTGGGAATGATTTTCAAACTTTGTTTTGGGGATTGAGGTTACCCAAACATTCCTGTCGTGCAGAGTTGGGCGAAATCAGTTCTATCTTATCAATGATCAAGGCAAAAAAATTTGCTCTTTTTGGTAATTTCTTCTTTATCTCCATGAGTTGTATGACTTGAGCGTCCATATTTATGAGGTTATGCAGAAAAGTTTAATTATGTATACCTTTTTCAAAATAGAAAAACCTGTCGTTATTAATACAGTATCAATATTTGATGGTCATCTCATCAGGCACGGAGAATACCGATGCAACTGCAGAAAAATCCAAATGCAGTATGTGTGGTTCTCATGCATGAAATGCGAACTTTGAGACGCGCTTCGATTCTCGTCTGTCGGAATGATCAACAGTTTACTTCGAACGTCTAACCAAACAAAAATTTACCCACTCGCATCTATTTGTCATAAGCGCAATTTATTGTAGGGGGTTCCACGCATAAGGGATTTTTCTAATTTGGAATTTCTTATGAAAATTAGCAAGCGAACCTATTGTTTCATTGATCTTGATTAGATAAAAGCGGTTTCTGTTGTTATGGATGTCGGTTTATTAATTTCCCCCGGTAAATATTATGGCAGATTGTGGTTAATGAATCTTGTCACGATCCAAAAATGCCCTTTGCCTCTGGGTATTATTCCGATGTTAATATTCCAAAATAATAAAATAACATAAAATAAAACAAATTGCCAATAATAATTTCTGCATTAATCACGATCTGATCTACTAATTTGATGTGTTCGAAAGAGAACCACTAAAATCCGCAAAATTCTGGAAAACAAGAGAACACGCACCCATATTACAATTAGGGTAGTATTCTAGTCTTTGTTCCTGCCACGTGCGTTACTCTCCAAATTCCATCGATGATCTGTAATTCACGTCCACTCGACTTAGGCAAACCGTTTTTTTTTATTTTTCTTGATGTGAATGCTTCCCTCGTGCCCACCATTCAATGTCCATTCGTAAAGAAAGATTTCACAATCATTAAATTCGTCGGAAATTGTTTCGTCGCCAAATCTTCCTCTGGTCGAGTGAACTTTTTAACGTGATGCAAAGTCTGGGAATACATGCATGCTGGCAACTTGAATATCGGTCATACCGTGTTCAGGGTTTTAACAGCCCATTCATTTAAAGTGTGAATTAATTATTTTAATTTTCAAAAACATTGGGGATTAATTAAATGTTTACTTTTAAAAAATCCTACTGTATCTACTTGGAACCAATTACAACATCCGTCGTGAAAGATAAGGGTGTGTATTACAAACAACACAAATACAACTTTCTTATCTATTGTCAAATTCGATATAGGAAACGACTCACGTTTTCAATGTTTTCTATTATTTGTGTTCATAAATCGTTTGGTAATCAATTATTACATCGGAAACAAACGGGGACACATGGGAGATAGATAATGTCAATATCCAAAAATGATTAGGTCATACCAAATTATTAGTATGGTGTGACGTATTGCACGTCTCACGCGTGGGATGAATGTATTAATGTATTATTATTATTATTATTATTATTATTATATTGCCGTTGAATTATTTCGCGAGAATTCTGTCGGAGACTGAATGTGGTGAAACTCCATCCGAGAATTCCATTATATCTCACACGTAGTAAAAATTTCGGATTTCTGTAATGCTATACTAAACATATTGCACGCATACCTACGTACAGTATGTTAGATGATCATGTAATCACTCTATTTCAGGTCACGTGGAGATCTTTCCATATTCTTCGAATCAATTGGTTTCACAATTGTTCGCACTGACTATTTCGTCACTGATAAGATGGAATTGAGTTTTGATGTTTGAAAATTCTTTTCCGTCAACTTATCGCAAACCCAATCATTTCAATCATTTCATCCATTCGAAAGATATTGATAACGGAGTGCACGCTAAACTGCTTACATATTAGTACAATGGGAATAATCCATTAATGATTCCCTTTCTACATGTTGTATCGTTACACACGACCAATGTCAAATATCTTTTATCCTATCAATAGATTGGCATTGCCGATATCTCGTAATTTTTCAAATTGGGCATATCGATGTCCATGTAACGTGATGTATTGCAACTTTAATTGATCGCGAACAAAGAAAAAAGCTTTTCTCGCTCGTCATCTCACGGACGGAGATGGCTCTTCTTCCACGATAAGCGTTATCAGGAGACCTGAGATACTCGTTTACTGCACACACAGTATGTACGTACGTTTTTGAATTAATGCCTTACCTGTCGTCAGCAAGTTCGTAATTACTTTTTTTTTTTTTTTTTTTTTTTATACTGTATTAAACTGATTGCCAAATCCGAAATATCGGTTTACGTTCATCAACCTCTTATTCATTATTTTATTTATATTATTATTATTATTATTATTATAACTCGATGTTATTATTATTTTCTTTTTATATATACTCGACGTTATTTTTATTTTATTTTATTTTTTATACTCGATCGATTAAATTGATTAACATCGGTATATACAGTATATCTAATTTTTTTTTTTTTTTATTTATTGAGTAAAACCAATTAATTCACGAATGCATATTCGCATATACAGTATAAAAGTGACCTCCGCTATTTGCAACCACCTTCGTAACTCCAACAACAGTCATTACGTAAATAGTTTTGGTTATTTTATTTTATTTTATTTTATTATTATTATTTTTTTTTTTTTGTTTATTTTACTTTCATCTCGTGTGTCTGTTCCTGTGCGTGTGTATGCACTTGTGTACATATTTACCATTTGTCCTTCCTCAGTTCACTGATCGATAATTTTAAATGCATTGAAAAAAATTTTTTTTGTATATAAACCTCCTGAATCTGACCCACTCTGTTCTATCCGCACCACGTCAACAGAATTCGTGGATACGATCTATTTATTGATTCCTGAATAAAATCAAAGAGTCTTTTACACAAAAGTTAAATTATTAATCTTCCTTCATTAGCAACACTATTCTCACTCGCCTCATAAAGGGTATCTTTCATATCTCTCGCACTTTTTTTTCCTTGGTTCCATCTTTCGTTCCCTCACTAACTTTCTTCTTCACAACTTATCCCTCCTAGCTTTAAATCATAATGTCTTCCAATGACACATGGGCCGCTGCTGACGCAACAGCAAATGGTGATACCGCATGGCTTTTGGCCTCTACGGCCTTGGTGTGGCTCATGATTCCCGGCGTCGGTTATTTTTACAGTGGTATGGCCAGAAGCAAGAATGCCCTATCGCTTATCATGCTTAGTGTTATGTCGGTTGCCGTTGTATCATTTCAGGTACTGTAATTCTTCAAATTCCACTTTACAAGACCATCATCGAAAAAAACTTATTTACACCAATCTTTGAATTTCAGTGGTGGTTATGGGGATTCAGTCTAACGTTTGGTCCGTCCGCTAATCACGGTGGTTTCATTGGTAACTTGGAATATGCCTTCTTTCGAGGTGTCAACAGCACTTCTAGTAATAAGGCCGACCCAGTAGTAGCCGCAACCGATGCCCCTATCGTCGCTTTCGCTATCTACCAGTGCATGTTCGCCGCCATTACTCCAGCCCTGGCAATTGGATCTGCTGCCGAACGTGGTCGTATCGGACCTGCTATCTTATTCATTTTCATCTGGTCAACTATCGTCTACGATCCAATCGCCTGCTGGGCATGGAACACGGATGGTTGGTCCAATAAATTGGGAGGTCTTGATTTTGCCGGTGGCACTCCCGTCCATATCGCCTCTGGTGCTGCAGCTCTTGCTTACTGTATCGTCATCGGAAAACGTCATGGTCATGGAATTGACGAATTCAAGCCACATAATGTTGCCAACACTGTGCTCGGAACGGCTCTCCTCTGGTTTGGTTGGTTTGGCTTCAACGGCGGTTCGGCATTAGCGGCCAACAGCCGTGCGGCCTTGGCCTGTGTCGTAACTAATTTGGCTGCATCCGTTGGTGGAATCACCTGGGTTTTGCTTGATTTCAGATTGGAAAGAAAATGGTCGACTCTTGGTTTCTGTTCCGGTGCCGTTGCTGGTTTGGTGGCCATTACCCCTGGTTCGGGTTTCGTTGGTGCTCCTGCAGCTGTCGCTATTGGAGTCCTAGGTGCTGCATGCTGTAATCTTGCTGTCAAATTGAAGCACATCTTTGACTTCGACGATGCTTTGGATGTGTTTGCCGTTCATGGTGTTGGAGGACTCATTGGTAACATTCTTACCGGAATTTTCGCCCAACAATCGGTCGCCAGCGCTGACGGTACAGCTATCAACGGAGGTTGGATAGATGGAAACTGGAGACAACTTGGCCTCCAACTTGCCGACTCTGCAGCCGGAATGTCATACTCCTTCGTCGTCACAATCATTATTCTTGTTATCATGGATAAAATTCCAGGACTTTCTATTCGTGCGGATCGAGAAGCTGAGCTCAAGGGTCTTGATGAATCGGAATTGGGTGAATTGGCCTATTATCACGTTGACCGACTCGTTGCCATCAACACCAGGACAGGTGACACGAAGATCGTCAAAGAAGAAACAATTCACCAGCAAAATGACACAAATGTTACGATAGTGTAGACCAAAAAAAAAAAAAAATTTTTTTATTTTTTTTTCTTCCTTCTTACATCACTTACTTTCATCACATTTTCTTCAATTGCATGTATTCTTACACATATATAAACTTTGTTTATTATATGTCACAATTTTTAAATAGATGTTATCTTATTTTGGGATGTATAATAGTTACCTTTCCCGACATTTAATTATGGTTGTTTTTTTTTTTTTTTTAATTTCATCATGAACCGTCCCCAAAGAAAAAACATGAACAATTCTAGTCAATTTTTTGTTAAATCAACAAAAAAAGTTAAGATACTGTAGGCACAGGATTTTGATTTATTTTGTATTATTTTTCTTTTCTCCTAGCACGAATAAAAAAATATATATTTTCGCAATTTTCAAACGGATCTTTCGTGTGTCCACCGTGTAAAACGTGTAAAACTACCAAAAACGAACAATTCAAAAAATAGGGACGCGTCGGTACTTGCGCATGTGAGTTTTTTAACCATGACCCGATTTTTAATTATACCGGATATAACAATAATAAATAAATAAATAAATAAATAAATGGTTTTGATATCAGTTTTTTTACGGAATCTTTAAATAATAATTAAGAGAATCGCCATTCCAAGATTTTTTCAGACAACCAAGAAAAAAAATTTTTTGATTTTTTTAAGGTTTCACGGTCGAAAAAAAATTTTTTTTCGCAAATGTTACATCCCTACTATTCTTTTTTTTCTTACTGTCAATCTTTTTTTAGAAGCAAAGTTTTATCACCAAAATCAAGTTCTTTAAATTAACCATTCAGAACTATAAGATACAATGACTATCATAACGATGCGATGAAATCATTTCGGTTGTGAAATCTTATTGCGTAAGATCACTGCCGATTCAAGAAAATTTGTTAGATTAAAAATTAATTATCATATGGCGCTATATGACGCCGATTAAAGTACCGGGAGAATGCACAACTTCTGCTTTTACCAGAATTGGTAAGGGCTACCATACGATCCACGGGAGGATACTTTTTAGTCAACGTTACACGATATTTAAGTTTCTTGTATTATTTCTAGGATTGTTACTAGATTAAATTAGATAATGCACAACGTCTAAAACGAAGCATTAAATTTTAATTCAATATATTTTTTAGATACAGTACCATATATACGGCATTTAGTGTTTTTAATTAAATTTTAAACTGATAATTTCAAAATTAACTATATAATTAAAAATATTATAATCATATTGCGAATTCATTTTAATTAATTTAAAATGCTTTTCTTTTATGTAGAAATCGTCGGACATTTAAAAAATTCGGAAATGATCACTTTTCTGCTCGCTATCTCCCTTTAATCCCTACGCTTTTTTTTGGACAATAAATAGATAAGCTTTTTTATTAATTTGAGCGATCCTCTAATATGCAGTATCAAATAAAAAAAATCAAATTCGATTTTCCATAGAAACATTTTTTATATAGATTGAACGGTTTCGAGATATAAAATATTTAATAGATTTTTAGTTAATGAGATCGTATGAAAAATAAAACTCTTGATTGCATTGTTAATTGTAAGTTGTTTGAGTTTCGCATTAAATTTAAAATACGAAATTGTCTTTACAAAAAAAAAACTTTTTAATCAAAAAAAATATCTCTATTTCCAAAATCAAATTTTAAATCATCAAATAAATCTGTTCCCATTACTTACAATCGAATGTAAAATGTTTAATTTTAATTATATTACACTTGTATAAATCAAACCTATCTGAAAACCTTATTAAAAAAATCATTGTATAAAATAAATTAATATATTGTTATTGTTTATTTGGATAAAGAATACATAATTAGAAATTGAAGTCTTTTTTTTTCCAATAGATAAACATTATTTTTTTATTTGAGTTGTATATTTAAAATGTATATATCATAAAAGAAACAACATCTCTTATATGCAATGACAGCAAGTTAAATACTAGCTTGCATATATAATCTATATCTAACTAATATTGAAAATAAATTTTAAAACAATATTGTATATGTTAAATATAGCTGAATAGTGACTATTTCTATTTATTCAAAATTTTGAATAAAAATAAAATAATTATATGTAAATAAAAAATTGAGAAAAAGCAAAAAGAAAATAAAAAGAAAAAATTGTATTAAACAAGTATAAAATGTAATGAAAACTAATAATAAAATAAAAAAAAATCTACTGAATATACTATTCTAATAGTTTCACTGCTATAAAATTTATATTAATGTACTTTCTAAATTATTAAAGAAGATCTATATAAAAACAACTATTATAAATCTTTTTTTATATAATTAATTAAAAAAAAAGCAAAACTTTCAAACTTGTTTTTTTCTAATTAAATGTTTTATTTTAATCTTATATTTTAACAATATTAGTATTTAAAGATAAACTATAAACTCTTAAAATTTTGATAATATTATATTAGCTGAAATTCCTAATGAATATAATCAACTCAAATTATTTGAAACAATTAATAGAAATATGATTTATAAATTTTAAAAATTATTAATCTATCTTTTTTTTTTTTTTTTTTTTTTTTATTTTTTTTATCGTAAAAGGGCATTAGATGCAAAATTTATTAAGTATATAGATTGATACACAAATTACATCAAACATCTTTGCACA
>CAJVPV010001199.1:0-16861 GCA_910591835.1 Acaulospora morrowiae
AAATTTAAAATTATTATTTATATTTAAATAAAACAATATAAATTAATTTAATTTTTTTAATTCACAAGCTCTAACTAAAATATTATATATTGAATTCCATTGGGTTTTAATATCTAATATAATTATTTTATTAGATATTCTAGTAACTTGACATTGTATAAAAATTTTTTTTTGTTGTTGTGGTGATGCTTTAATTTTGAAAATAAGTTTACAAAGCTAAAAATAAATTAATTTATTAATAATTACAATTTATATTTATTATTTAAATATAAATAATATTAAACTTACTTTAAATAAAAGATCTGCAATTATATTATTATTGTCTTGTAATATATTATTATTGTCTTGTGATATATTGTTTTTATCTTGATTAATATTATTTTCAGCATTTAATATTTGTAATATTTTTGAATAATAAGATTAATAATATATATAAGACATTATATATATTGATTGTCTGCATTAAATTCAATATATTTTTTTAATGATTTTTCAATAACTTTAATAAAAGTTATATTGTTGCTTGTATTATTAGTTATTATATTAGAAATCAGTTTAAAAAAATTAATAATAATAAATTTATTTATTTATTATAAATATTAAATATAATTTACTTTATTTAAAAAATTATATTCAGCAAGGTTTTTTAGAAAAACATTACTAATATTATTATTTGAATGTGATTCTTCAAGTCTTATAAAATCTAAAATTAAATTTTTTAGTTTGCAATTCTCAAAAATCTAATGTACTATAATTTTAAAAAAAGATAAATCATTTGCTGAAGTCCAAGCATCAACTGTAAAAGAAATTTTACTTGATATTTGTTATAAAAAATATAAATATAAATATATTTTTATCAAATTAAATCTTGAATCTATTATACAGTGGTTAATACTCCACAGTTTAGATCACAAGATATTAATTTAATCTTAGTTAAAGGTAGTTAAATAGAATTAATATAGTATCTAGTACCATAACTTGTAAAAGTACTGTTTCTCATGAGAAGCCATTTCCTATGTTAATTTAGTGATTATTAAGATTGTAATATTCAAAAAAGATATAATAGCATGACAATTGTCCAGTTGGTGCTACAACAATTACTGGAAGTTGCAAGGTATATAAGATATTCAGTTTAATGTAAGATTATTTGACAATTACTTTCAATAATACCTGATATATTTTCTACAAAAGATTGTTCTAAAGTTTTATTACAATCCAGTAAGAAGCCTACTCCTATATTGCTTATTCCAAGAAGGTATTTAGTATTTGCAAGTAGCAGCAAAACTGTTGTAGGTTATAAATCTATAGTTGTAAGTATCTTGAACATTATTGAGTTATAATAGGAAGGCAGGAATTAAATGGTTAAAGGCCAGTTGCAAGTATACAGAGTAATAAAGTTAATCTTAAGTAGTGTTTTATTTATTGAAAAAGGTATTATCTTCAGTTTCTTACTTTTTCTTTTTTTTAACATACTCTATAAATAAAATTTAAATAGTGCAGTAATGCTAAATACATTAGTGAAGTCTTAATATACTAATCTTAATCTCTTTATTATAATCCAGGTTATAGAATAAACCAATAACTCAAAGCTGGTATTTGAAAAAATTTTGATGTAGTTCAGTATACAATTGACAATTGAGAATTAGATTATAACAAGTAATATATTTCATATATATATATATATAATTTTATCACAATAAAAGTTTATTGAGCAATGACTCCAGTTAGTATAAAGGAAAAAATATATATACTGTATATTTTTATCAGATTAAAAATTTTTAATATAATATAATTACTTGTAAAAATTGTTATATATATTTTTTATTTTCATTAAAAGATATTATTATATTATTTTTAAATGTATTTGCTGAAGGAATCAGAATTCTATCTTATAAAATTGATATTATATTTTTAAATTTAAAATATTTAACACTTATAAATAGGAGGTCATTAACTATAATTTATTTTATAAGTAATTATTGGAAATATTTTGTATTATATATCTAAAAATAAATTAAATATAACTTATCAAAATTAAAATATTTTGTATTGTTTGTTCTAATATTAACTGTTAATTATTTTTTTGAATTTTTAAAGAATATTTATTTTTAAAATGTTTGGCCATACCAATAGTATTGCCTTTATTTGATTGAATAAATGTTTTATAATAATTATATTGTGGTTTTTGTATATTTTCATTAAAAGCAAAGTGGCCTAAACCTAGCTTTGAAGTTTTTTAGAATTATTATTTGTTAAAGTACTTGCTGTTTCATTATCTAAAATTTCATTATCTAGAATTTTATTATTATTATCAAAACTATTTTGAAATTCTTCTTACTCAAAATTTGCAAAAATATTTTTTTTTGAAAACTTAAGATAAGTATTGAATTCTTTTATTAAAAAAAAATAATTAATGACAATAAAACAATTTTTTATAGTATATTTTTATATTTATAGTTTAGTATAATTTCTATTGTTAATTTTTATTTAATATGAATTAATATTTTCAAAAAGTATCAAAACAAAACAATAAATTGATAATGGTATTTATCAAAATTATTTATATATTCGTATTTAATTCAGACATTTTTTAAAAACTGTATTATGTTCATATTACTAAGTAACAATTAGTAAATAATTAGAAATCATATTTAATTCAGAATCATATTGTCAATCAAATTTTCTTTTATGGTAATAAGGAAACATGTATAATCAAAATTATGTAATAAAAATTCTATTTATATTTATAGTTTGATATAACTTTTATTATTAATATTGATATAACTTTTATTATTAATATAAATTACTAATTGGTATTTTTAAAAAATATCAAAACTGATCTGTATTTTACTGAAAATTTAGATTCAATATTTTAGTTTTAAAATTAATATTAAAATCAAAACCAATAAATCAGTAATGGTATTTATTGATACCAATTAGAATCTTATATATAACAGATCAACTGTAATAATTTTAAATAACTTTAGAATATTTTATATATTGCTAGTAATTTTTTATTAAAATTTAAAAATATTATATTATTAAAAAATAATATTTTAAATAGTAATTCGCATTATATTTTCTTAATATAATTAAATATTTTTTTAATTTAAATTGTAAAATAATAAATAAAATAACAAATTTTTATTATTTATAATTATTACTTAAAAAGATTATAACTAAAACAATAATTTTGAAAAAATTAATAAGAAATAAATATTGTTGGATTTACTTTAATTAATAATAGGATATACTGTATAACAAGTAAAAGATTATTTTATTCTATCTATAATTGTTTCTGAAAACTTGATGCATTAAAAAAATTTAATAACAAATATGATTATAATAATATGGAATCAAATAATATTTTTGATATTTAAGATTATCTATAGAAAATTAAAACAAGTATTTGATACTTGTTAAAAAAATAAAATTAATACTTGATAACAATAATTATATAATTTATTTGATAAGTATTAATAAATCATATTTATTAATTGTAATTATTACTGGATGCTATAGATATTTCTTTAAAGCTTATATATTCATTTTTCTGAAGGCTATATTAAATTTAAATTTTGTGTTCATATAATGTTCTCTAATGCAATATCAATATCAGATGACTACTTCTAAATATAAAATAAGTAAAAGCATATACTTCAATATAAGTAATAATAATACAATCTGCGCTAAGTAATCGGTCTTAACAGAACAAGCACATTAAATAATAAAGGGGGATGCAAGAAAATTCGAAAGAATGTCATAAAAATATAAGGCATAACTAAAGGAAAACAGAAAAATCGCATGACCCATTTCTGCTTGTCAAATAAATGAATTATGTAATATGACAACCCTATTATGTATAGTTTCATCATTATTATAATTATAATTTTCTTTTTCATTTATTGTCATTTATTATGTAATTATTGAAATAACCGTATGAAAAACAAGGCAAGTTTTTTTGGTCAAATCACTACACGCCTTACCCGAAAAACTATAAGAAATCGTTATGCGAATATAAGCAATGGACTTGCCGATTACTACCTACATTACAAAAAAAAAATCAAGACGATAGGACTAATGTTAAGATAATTAGTATAAAAAAAGATGTTACAATTATTGATACGTTGCGAGTGAATTTCATATGTTATATGTTTATCATAAGGCTAACATATTTTCGAATTAACTTAGATTCGGGAGTAAAGTTGAAATAAAAACATAAACCGATTTAGAAAAACTTAATAAAGACCATCATAATAACAAGTTAATAAAATTGGATTTTATTTATTAATAGCTAATAAAGTTAATTGTAGCATAGAACCATTTCATTTTATTTTTATTAATGCTATCTAAATTTTGAAGTAAAAGGGCTAAAATACATTAATACCATTGTGCCATTACAATCACCGGGAAGAAGTTGTGTGTAATAACCATATTAATCATTATCGTGAGATGAATATAGTACGTCGAACGCGACTTTAGGGTTTTGCAAGGTTAGAAACATATAATTACTGCGTTGCTACTTTATTTTCAAATTATCCTATTGATCACCTACATTGACATACGAGATGATATGTATAGGCTATGGAATATTTTTTGAAAATTAAAATTTAAAAAGTATTGTATATGTAATAATTAAATCTCCAATCCGATACAGTACTATTTTTAGTATTCTATCAAAACATGGATTTGCAATTATACTGGGATGGTAAATTTTCGGATGAGTTTACTTTTTGCCGAAACATACGTATATAATGTACATTTGTTTAACGTAAATTATGGATGACCTCATGTATTGCTCAAATTCTATTATATACATATTGCTGTATTGTACTTAATTCGTTTTGCAAAAATTATGTATAACCATCGATTAAATGGTTAGTTGTGCAACCATAAAAAAAAAAATACATATGGATAATTATTTTCGAAGGCGAACCGGAAATTTTCTGGCGTGATCCTAAAATTTATACTATATATGTATTATTTAAAAGTTGGGTCCGAAAAAATCATATCTAGCATTTCTGTCGCCTTCAAAAATAATTATTCATATGCGTAAGGAATTTACAGAAGTTGTCAAAATATTGATCGAAACCAGAGATTATCACACTTATAAACGTTTAAATGGAATCAGAATCATTTGAATACTACCAAAGATCATCTGAAATAGGAGATCCAAACGGAACATATAATGTTGGTCATTGTTATAGGAATGGAATTGGAGTTAAAAAGAATGAAAACAAGGCATTCGAATATTTTCAAAAGTCAACCGAGATGGGTCATATAGATGGAACATATGATGTTGGATATTGCTATCTTAATGGAATTGGGGTTAGAAAGGATGAACGTAAGGCATTCGAATATTTTCAAAAATCAGCCGAGATGGGTCATGCAGATGGAGCTAATAATGTTGGCTGTTGTTATCTTAATGGAGTTGGAGTTAAAAAGAATGAACATAAGGCATTCGAATATTTTCAAAAATCGGCCGAGATGGGTCATTCAAATGGAACATTTAATATCGGCTGCTGTTATCTTTATGGAATTGGAATAAAAAAGGATGGACGTAAGGCGTTCGAATATTGTAAAAATTCGGCCGATATGGGTCATGTAGATGGAACATATTATGTCGGCTATTGTTATGATGAAGGAGTTGGAATCGAAAAGGACGAACATAAGGCATTCGAACATTATCAAAAATCGGCCGATATGGATCATGTAGATGGAACATATGATGTTGGCCGTTGTTATCTTAATGGAACTGGAGTTGAAAAGAACGAAAATAAGGCATTCGAATATTTTCAAAAATCGGCCGAGATGGGTCATGTAAAAGGAACATATAATGTTGGCTGTTGTTATCTCAATGAAATTGGGGTTGCAAAGAATGGACAAAAGGCATTCGAATATTTTCAAAAATCGACCGAGATGGGTCATGAAAATGGAACATTTAATGTTGGCTGTTGTTATCTTTATGGAATTGGAGTTAAAAAGGATGAAAATAAGGCATTTGAATATTGTAAAAAATCGGCCGAGATGGGTCATAAAAATGGAACATTTAATGTTGGTTGTTGTTATCTTAATGGAATCGGAGTTGAAAAGGATGAACTTAAGGCATTTGAGAATTATCAAAAATCAGCAGAGATGGGTCATATAGATGGAACGTATATTGTTGGCCATTGTTATGAAAAAGGAATTGGAATTAAAAAGAATGAACATAAGGCATTCGAGCACTATCAAAAATCAGCCGAGATGGGTCATATAGACGGAACATACAATGTAGGATATTGTTATGAAAATGGAATTGGAGTTGAAAAGGATGAACATAAAGCATTTGAATATTTTCAAAAAGCAGCTGAGATGGCTGCCGATTTTGGTATATCAGCACTTGCTTGGTGTTACAGGAATGTAACTGGAGTGACAAGAAACTTACAAATGGCTGTGAATTGGTATCAAAAGTAAGTAATTTTTTTTAATTTATTATTGTGGTTGCTATAGTTAATAATTTAAATATTGTAACTAGGGAAGGAAGCCAATTAACAGGTAAAAGAAAATCATCATTATTATAATTATTTATTTAAAATATGAAATCTAATAACTAAAGCCTTTAGTTTTAAATGAATCCATGCTCGAAAACTCTGATATTGATAATGAACTTAAAAAAATGCTCGACGAAAGTGAGTATCCTTTACATTGGATTCCTTATGAGGAATTTGAAGATGTCGAGAAGATAGGACAAGGAGGATTTGCAACTGTGTTCCGTGCCTACTGGAATAACAGAGATGTTGCACTTAAGTTGCTTCATGGATCAAGGAATAGACATAAGGAGTTTATGAAAGAGGTAATTTTTTATAGATAATTAACAAGGTATCATTTAAGCCTTTTCTAATACTTTTTTTATACAAAGCTAAAAGCATATTGCATTATTGGTCATACAAATCCCACATTTTTAAAATTCTATGGAATATCAAGAGATGATACTTCAAAAGATTACTTTCTTGTTATGAATTATGCAACAATGGGTTCCTTACGCAATAATCTTCATTTGGTGATACAAAATGAATGGAAAGATAAGTTAAAATTGTTAATTTGTATTGCTTCTGATCTTCGAACAATTCATTCACAAAATCTTATTCACCGAGATTTACATAGTGGTAATATACTACTAGATGGTAATTTATATAGTGCATATATTGCAGACTTAGGTCTTCTGATGCCGACTGGTGCAGAATCAGAAGGAATTTATGGGGTTTTACCATACATAGCACCAGAAATTCTCCGTGGCGATTCATATACCCTAGCATCAGATATTTACTCATTTGGCATAATCATGTGGGAAATTTCTTCAGGTGAAGCCGTTCCTTTTAACCACGAATCTAGACAACAATTTCAAATTCAAGTATGCAACGGCTTTCGCCCAACCATTGTTGAAGGTACACCGCAATGCTATATAGATCTTATGAAAAGATGTTGGGATGGAAATCCACAGAAGCGTCCACTTGTCGAAGAAATTTGCAGAATTTTTACAGAATGGCAAAGTGATCCAAACGTTTTAGCTGAATCAACAAAGTATAATGGAATGTCAAAAAATAAGAAAGACCCGCATGTACAATCAAACCCTAAAACAATCTACACAAGTGAATTCATTTCTTGCACCAATTCAGATTTCCGTGGTAAATAATATAAATTATTACACGTTAATTTTCATTCTTTTCCTTTTTTTTTTGCTATCACATATTAACACGTTTTATATATTATAGACAGCAAGCTACTTGAAGTGACAATAGAAGATGGTCCTTAGAATATTCTCCATAAATAATTATACATCAAAATTATACAAATTATAACCATGAACCTTTGAATATTTGGTACTCAAACTTTTCTTTCTAACTTCTTCCCTTAGGATCAAATGTTATGCATTATAACTACTTACGACTTCCATCGCATATTAGTACAAGAATAGTTCGACTTTTTTAATAAAATATCATTTTCCTTTATTCAAATAAAAAAACAATACCATACATCCGTATCCTTGATGAGTATTTAAAACGCCACATCGATGTGGTTTAATCTAAATTAGATTAATAATTTATTGTCACCTAATGTTATGTTTAAGAGAACACGCTCGAAAAATAAATTGAAACCAAAATTGAAAGATAATGTGGATAGCATACCATAAGTAACTAAATTACTTAACACTTAATCTGCCAATGTATTGACTAAACTAATTAAAATAGAACATCTGAGATTAGCGTTTATCGATAATATGGCAGGGACATTATTTAAAGTACTTTTTTTTAGAAATCTTAACATAATCCGTACTTTAGTTTTATGTAATGGAAACTCTTTAATTGTAATAGATAGTGCAGTATTGTTACTGTATTTGTTTCGTAAATTATATGAATAGGTTTCGGTTATATTAATCATTAGCTTTTATGGGGTAAGTCAAATTCAGAACATTCTTATTATTTGTTTAGTAAATCATATGAAATGAAGTTTAATTCTATTCTTGCATTTATTATTGTAGATTGTAAGTTGAATCCAGAATATTAATCATCTGCTTGTAATTAACGAAGGTCTGATTGTGTTAATTTTCAACTTTATAGGAGTAAGATAAATCAGGATATTCTGTTATCTGTTAAAACTTAAGATTTAATTTAATAATAATAGGAAGAGTATAACTAGTATTGCAAAAAATTGGTGCTAACATTGCAATCATTCTCGTCTTCGACAAAATTGATATTTAAAAAAATGAAGACAATGTTGATGCATTCATAAAGAAATTAGTCAACATAAACCATAAGACTTAAAATCTCGAGTGGATTTTATGTTCAAAATCAAGAATATATTAGAAATACACAGTGGAAAAGGTGGGAATCCATAATAATTCACATAATGTGATTAACAATTTTTTAAAATGGATGACTGATATGTTGTTTTTTTGTTTAATAGATACAGTATATTGGGATTTATATATTATTATATAAATACTCATTAAATTCTAGTGACGATAACACGATACTATGGAATTATTTAAAATAAAGGAATAAATAAATTTAGTATGTCGTACAATTTCTTGACTATAAACATCAAATAACTTGCAAAATCCTGGGAACAGTAAGTTAATTTTTATTTTTGTCCGAAGCAAAGCGTAGGGTTTAAAGAGAGATAATGGGCAGAAAAAGGGTTATTTCCGCATTTTTTAATATCCGACGATTTCTATATAAAAATCAATATCAATATCAAAATCAAAAATTATTTATATAAATTAATGCTTTGACCCTAACAATTCCCGTTTCCTAGTTTAGAAGCAAATTTGTCCTTTTCTGGCTGCGTTTATCCTTATGCTAATATAGTGTAATATTGGCTCCACTTTATCAATGGAACATTAATCTCAATTATATATTATTTTTGTTATTAATTGTCCATGAATTCTAAAATCCTAGGAGAAAAAAAATAGTAAAACATGTAAAGCGTAAAAACAATAATTAGTTGGCTGCAAGAGATTAAGAACTTTGTGAAGGACAAATTTGACCTGTTTAAAAAAATTTTCATTTAATTATTCCATTGTTAAACTATAAGTAGTGTTTTAAATGGATCAAGTCAACTAGAAATTTCCAAGTGGATCAGATCAAAATCTGATTCGGGCAGTAATTATGGTCGATATCATTTTACCCACAGCTATATACAATAAATATAAATATCCAAAATTATAGTAGATTTATTTATGGTGAATATGAAATTTTTATTCGTCTTTGTCAAATCCGAAATAAAGATATTCATTGCATGTACTATAATATGTTAGCCTTATAATAAACACAGCATAAGTAATTTATTTACAGTATACCAATAATTATAGAACTATTATTATTATTATTATTATTATTATTATTATTATTATTTATGATTCTCTTTAAGATTGATTTTATTATCTTGATTTTTAAGAATATTTTTTGCTTCCAATATGATTACAGTTGGCAAATATACTTATTGAGAAAATGAAGGTAAAGTGTATTAGAAATATTTATATAATTTGAGTTTATTAAAAAAAATCTGTGATTATTATTAGAAAGAAAGCACTTATTGATTTTGTTTGATAAGTATTTTTTGGTGTTCTGTTTAAATCTAAAAGGTAGTTTTATATTAAACACAATAAATAAGGCTTGAATCAAAGTATTTAATTAATATTACATTTATTAATTTTGATTTTTGAATTTATTTTATACTATTCTATAATATTATGGAAAAAAAGTGTTCAATACTAGCAATTTAAAATAGTGTTAAGGAAAAAATATTGATAACAATAACTGAAATAGTTATTCATCAATTCAATTAATAAAGTAATTTGAAATAGCAACTTTTCATTAATATTAAAATTTATTTAACTTCTTTAATTTTTTTATTATTTATAATAATAATTATATAAATAATTGTATATTGAGAATTTAATATAATAATTAATTAATCAAAAAATTTAAAAATTATAACTTATTATAAACATTTATAAATAATTATATAAAATTTTATTAACTTGTCAAATTTACTTCTTTTTTATTTTACTTAATCTATAATATTGTATTTATTTTTATTTCTATTTGATTATTATATTAGATCTAAAATATTGTATTTTGTATTGTTGCTAATAATATTATAATAATTATATATTTCAAAAATATAATCAATTCTTAACTTTATTGCTTTTGTTATTTCTTTTATTTTTTTATTTATATATTAATATTACTAAAATAAAAAGAATAAAACTCAAATTAATAAAAATTTTATACTTATTTATTTGTTTTGTTCAATAAATTTAATAATTTTTTTTCTTATAAACTTATTTGAACCTCTATTTAAAAATAATATAAAATCAAAAACTGTATTGTAATTATTTTATTAATTTCAACTTATAATAATAAATCAATTCTTTTAATAATAAATTATCTTCTTTTTTTATTAAATATTAATAAAATATAATATAAGAAATAAGATTTTAATAATATTATTTTAGTATTAAATTAGTTTTGAATTTACTATAAGTTTAATAAAGTAAGTTATAATTTATATATTAAATTTGTTATAAGTCAATAATATTTTGATATTGGTTTAAAATCTTAATAAGAAAAAAAATTATATTTTTTATATTAAGTAAGTTTAATATTAATCTATTTATATTAAATAATTTATATTATATATAAATAGGACTCTGAAAAGTATTGAACTGATATTGAAATAATATTAAAATAGTATCAATTTATAGTAAATTTAATATATGGATTGTAATTTACTCATATGAATTTATAGTAAATTTAGGTATCAAACTATCAAACAGGTATTAAAGTAGTATTAGTAAGAGCCCTATATATAAATATAAAACTATATATAATATATAAAGATAATTTGTAAGCTATAACTTTATTATATAAAAGAAATTTTAATTCCAATTAATAAACAAACAATATATCATTTTATAAATTATATTTAAAGATTTAATATTGTAAATAAGTAAACTAAGTTAAGATATTTATATATATAATTTTATTATAATGGTTTTTTATATTTAATAAATAAATAACTTTAGTTTAATTAAGAGTTTTTAAAAAAATAAAATTATAAATAAATAAAAATAGTAATATATTATACTATTGTTATACTTGATTTTTGTTAAAAATCTCCATTACTCTTATTTAATTTTCAATAATATTTATCCTTAAAATATCTCTTATTCTAGAATAATCTTTGTATTACTGATCTGTTAACTTTAAGCACTATGCTTTTTATGTTATCTTTGCTCTAGAATATTTCCTATTTCTCTTATTTATCTTTAATTACTCATTTTCGCCAGAACATTTCTTTCTATAAAACATATAGCAAACTGTTCTGACAAAGATAGTATTTCTCTTATAACTCAAATAGTATACATAGTATATATTTATTATATATTAAATCATATATTAAAAATATATATATAAATATATCCAATTTCTCCTAGAATTGCAAAGTTAAACTTTTCTTTTTATTAATAAAATAACTTGATTTTTACAAAACAAATTATTATTGCCTTTTTTGCTTGATCTTATATATCTCAGAACTGTACTAATTTTAGTACACCCTTACGAACTTTAGCATATTATATTGATTTATTCATACAAAGTATCTTCCTGCTATTAGTTCTTCATTTATATTTTTTTCCTGAGGTAGAATAATATATAACACTATATATTTTTAAAAAAATAAAAAATAAACAAATAAATAAATAAATTAAGAAAATATTAATATTATATAATTAATTTTTTATATTATATCTTTAGTTTATATAATTAAAAGCAAAATAAGAATTAAGGATCTTAATGATTTTCTTTGCTTCTATATTCAATTCTCAAGTTTATATTAAATTTAATAGGTGAAATATACTTTACTATTATTTTTAATCTTATATAATTCTATATAATTCTGTTTAATTTCAATTTTTAAAACTATAATAAGAATTTAGAGTTTAATATATAATATAATTTTTAATAGATACAGTATTTTTAAAATTATTATTATTATTATTATTATTTTTATAATATAATAACATTAGATATAGGATTTTATTGAATAACCATCAATTTTTATATTACATCAAACATCATCTGTTATTATTACAACAGCTAAATGCTAGCTTATCTACTTATTATTTCAGCAATACTAATGATACTTATGAAGTAAAAATTCATATTTTTTGGAAGAAACCTATCTAGGGGATAAAAATCCTATTACTAGTTTTAAACCATCTAATCTACTAGTTCAATTTTGTGTAAGAACAGTAAATACTGTTGATTATTTTCCTAAGTTACTTATTACATCACACCTTTTTACTCACATATTATATGGCAGAGGGGCTGATAATGTGATATATATACTTCCTAGTAAATACTCCAGTTTTGATCTGCTAGTTAGCACTGGCTATCAAATCTAGAAACTTTTGTGACCAAGTAGGATGTAACTTTTTAAGGATCATATAGGCCATACTAAGCAAGTTTCCAAAGTTCTTTATCTCCTAGTAGATACTTTAGTTTGGAACCAGTTAGTGTAGGCTATCAAATCTAGGGTATAAATATTAAGCAAGATATCACTCTTATATATATAAATCATTTGGGAAGAATCATATTATATAAAACATTAGTGTTAGTACAGTACTTTCTTAAAAATTTTCTTATTTGACAGTTAATAGGAGAAGAATTGATGGACTGGAATTGATTAAAATGAAGTACAACCCAGTCTGTACTTTCAAATGTATGGATAGTTTTATGACTCCTTTTATAGACAATCATAGTAACACCATTTAGATGATTATCACATCACTATATCTTAACAGGAAGATTATAATCTCAATATCCACTGAATCAGCATATGAAATAATTTTTTATAAGAAACAGCACATAACAGATTATGATACCAGATACTATATTAATTCTGTTTAATTACCTTTATATGGAATTGAACTGATATCTTGTGATCTGACCTGTGAAGCACTTAAAATTATTTTTTAATTACTACAAACTATATATTGTTATAGTAAAACAATAAGTTTGTTGCTAATTTGAAACAATACTTGTGTAATATTATAAAGAAGCTGGAGAATTATTTGCCTCTAGCTCTTGGACTATTTTTTCAGTTATGCTTTTATCCTTAATAATTGTGTTACAAACCTCTTGTGGCCTTATCAATTATTCTCTTGATTGTTAAGTTTTACTTGAAGATAGGTTTATTGATATCTTTTGCTAATGTATTAATATAACTATTAACTGCTTCTATCTATTATTCTATATTATTTGTTATATTATTTCTATTTTTCCTATTTGTTCTTCACTACTTGTTTCTATTGATTCTAATAATAATTCTTGTTTTTCTTATTCACTACTCTTTCTCTATTGCTGGCAATCTATTATTATTTATAGTAATACTAATACATCTATCCTAACTGTGATATATTATACAGCCAGCTGATATATAAACTGGTATATCAGTAGTAATATATTATAATAAAGCTTAATTTTACAATATAAAAAATTTATAAATATCTATATTAAAATGTATATTTTTTATGCTAACAGTATATACATGTATATGAAATCTATTTGTCAATTGCTTTATAAATATAATATATTTTATAAGCTTTAATTTGTTTTCTTTAAATCATTTTTTCTTCATTATTTTTTATATTGTATAGAGTTATTCTTCCTTAATAGTTCTTATTAAACCATATATATTGTTTTTTTTAATTTTTATTTTTCAATTATTAAGAAGATAAAAGTATTATCTAACAAGTTTAATATGTTTTTGATAATTTAGGCTTGGTTTTAAATTTGTTAGAATTTTTTTCTTACAATTATATATATATTTTTGCTTTATTTAACTTTTTGAATATTTGCTTTACATATAGCTAAACTTGTTTATCCTATATATTGTTAGTATAAAAATTGTAGTAGAGGGTATAACACGATATGTGGTGCCCCATGTAGTACCACGCCGGGCCCCACATGTCACATCATGCCCTCTACTACAATTTTTATACTAATAATATTAAATATTTGTATTCAAAAGTATATATATATGTTATTATTTATGGCTATAATAAAAAATTTGTTTTTATATTTGAATATTGTTCTAATTATACAATTTATTTTCTATATATATTCTAATATAATAGTATCTTGTAACAAATATTTTATAATTGAAAATAAAATATAATTAATAATATATTTGTATTGTTTATTATAATTTGGTTTTTGTTAAGTATTATATTATAGTTTATACTTTGCATTTGATAAAATTAATTTAATATATTTTGTTTTTTATAATTATAATTTAAACTTTTAAAATTCTGATAACTTTTGTATTATTTTAAATTATATTTTAAATATTTTCATTTTAATACCTTATTTATTGTTGGATTGATAATAAAATAGCTACTTTTTTTGAATTTATTATAAGATTGATTATTTTTGTAAAGCTTTTATTATTATAATATTTTTTAACATATTTTTTTATTTGTTTATAATTCAGTATATATTATTTATATATAGTATTTAATATTATTTTATTAATTGTTAACTTTTATTTGCATGGTTTTTTTTTTGATATTTTGACTTTAAAGTTGTATTTAAGTTTGATACTTTTATTTTATAGATAAGAGAATCATGGTATATTTTCCATAGTAAAAATAATAAGATATCTTTTTAATCTATTTTTATTTTTAGCTTGAAAGAATTGACTAATTTATAGCATATAATATTTGATTTTTATAATTTTTTAACAAGTTTATAATTATATTTGTAATTCTATTTAATATTTTAATTCTCTTAAGTGTTTTTTCTAGAAAATTATATTGTATAAAGTTATAGACTTTGTTATATCTTAATTGAGTAGTCAGTATTTTTTTCAATATATTGTTAATTATATTTATTGGTTCTTATATATTACTTGCTAGAAGTTTTGCCTAGTTTTATCTAATAATATATTATATAAAGATTTATATAAGTCTATATTTATTATCTTAGTAATATTTTTTTTATTATTTTTAGTAATATAATTGATCTTGTGAGTTTAAGTTAATTGCCAATCTGTTTTTTTTAGAATAGAATATATAATATTGTATTGTTATTTTTATAATATTTTTTCTATAAACATTATTTTGTTAAACAGTTTTGTAATTTGATTAAGCACTTGTTTCTCTAGATTATTAAGCATGAAATAGTTAATTTTTGTTTTTCCTAATATTAAGTCATTGAATATTTTTTGATTATATTATAAACTTTAATTGGTTTTATAATAAATATTATTGTTTAATTTCAGATTTTTTTTATTTCTTCTTTTGGCTTATACTTTTTCATATTTGCTCTTAATTAAAAAAAAAACTGCTATAATATCAGTTTTATATACACACTATAAATTTTTATAACTTTTAGATTTTTTTTTCTTTAAATTTAATTTGTAAACTTGAAATATTGTATGAACAAATTCAGAGAATTTTATTATATCCCAAATAAACTTTCTAAATCATACTTTGATTTATTATCTCCAATGTTACAACTTTCCTATCATATAAAGGTCTACCAATATACTTGACCTAACAGTTTCAATGAACAATACAATAGTTATTTCTATGTTTTTATTTTGGCTGCCTGTTTTTTTATTATTAGTTGTTTTGTTGAAAGTACTATTTGATTAGATTTAAAATTTCTCTTATTTTTGTTATAATTATGAGTTTTGATTTTTTAATTATAATCTTATTTATTAAAATATTGTTAATAAACCTTTTGTGAATAAAGTTTATTATTTTTTTTGTTATTTAAAAAGTTTATAGTTTTGTTTTTTATATATTTTTTATATAAGTTCAGTTGTGATATAATAGTTTTTTTCTTTTGGTACTTTTTTGATTATGGTATATATTTGTTTAGCTTTTTTTATTTAAATTATAATTTTTACAAATTTAAAAATTTTTTTTTTCAAAAATATGTTTTAATATATTGTTCTATTTTATTGATTTTATTTATTATATTTAATATTGTTCTAATACAGTATTAGTTATTCAAATTGAAAATAAAAAATTATTTAAATTAAGTATTTTTTTTTGGCTTTAATCAAATTGTTATTAGTATATTTATTAATCTATTTGTAGGAAACAATAATACAATAACAATTAATATAAATGATACTATATTAAAGTTAAACAAGTAAAGATCTATAGGTCTATAGCATAATAGTTAGTGTTCTGCAGGTCAGATCACAAGATATTAGTCAATTCCATATAAAGATAGGTCCCTAAATTATTTGTGAGGACATAATTCAAATGTTCCTTATTATTAAAAATTTTTATTTCTATATT
>CAJVPV010001200.1:0-16855 GCA_910591835.1 Acaulospora morrowiae
CCCAAGGTGGCGCAACAAAGTATTGATATTTTAAATAAATAAAGAAATAGATGAGAAAAAAGTTTTTTAAAAAAAAAATTTTTTTTTTATATATAAAAAATCATCACTTAATTAATCACTATCCAATCGTTCCGATACCTATGATCACCCTCTGTATTTAAATTTGAAGAAATAAATTGAATTTTGTTTTTTAATTTGATAATATATATAATAAGAATTTTTTTTATTTTATATAATTAATAAAAAATTTTAATATTTTTTTAATTCTTAAATAAATAATAAAATTAATTAATTTATTAGATAAAATCTAATCTTTTAAAAGTATAATATTTAGAAAAATATTAGATATTAATCCAACTATAAAAAATAACAATAAATATTAGTTTATTGAAATTTTATTATAAATTAAAGAAATTTTAATTTATTATTTTTTTAAAAAAAAAGATAAAATAAGACTTGTTTTAATTAAATAATTAAAAATATTAAGATTTAAATATTTTTATATAAAGAACTTGGAACTTTATTTTTTAAAATTGATAATAAATAAAAATGCTTTATATAATAATAATAATAATTATTATTATTATTATATATATTTTAATTATTTTTAATTGTTTTAATATTTTTAATATTTTGATTATTTTAGTTATTTTTACTATTACTATTTGATTACTTTAATTATTTTGTTAATAATATAAATAAAAAAACATGTAAATGAGATTAAATCTTTTAATAAACATTAGCAACTACTATTAACAACTATCATTGATAACTGTTATTGATAACTTCTATTTAAAAAACTGATATAATAGTTTAAACAGTTATTTAATATATACAATAGAAATTTTGATAATAGTTTTAGTCGTCACTTAGAATTGGTTTTGTATAAATAAATGTTATATATATATATACAGTATATATGCTATTTTTTTTTGAAACATGTAATTATTAGGTTTATTAAAAATCTCAAATCAAATATTTTTCATGCTGTCCTGAAAAACAAATCTCAATCAGGTAATATAAAATAAATTATAATACTGTATTGTTTACATACCGTGATTTGTGCGGATCTTCAGAATGCAAACTAGTGGTTCACTTATTCCTATCACCGATGGACGATTGGGTTTGTGTTCGAATTATTGAATTATTAGGGTAACGGTGAGAACCTTCTTGCGTAATTTTAACTCACTACACTATCAAAAATTTCCATTCACTTTAACATGAGTTGATAAACCGTTTATTTAATCGGATTTAAGTGAAACAATTTCATGCGCATATAATTTATTAACCCTTTATAACCATTGCACAAATAGACAATTCACTCTAAAAATAGCCAACAGTCTAAAAATGATCGATTTTTTTTTTTTTTTGGTAATTTTACAAAATTAATAAATGAAAAAAAAAACACCTATGTATCCTACTATCTACCTCTTCAGTAATCATCTTCCTCCTCGACTTCCTCTTCAACAATACTTACCAATTTTTTCCTCTCATTGTATGAGGCTTTTAATTTTTGTAGAACTGGGTCTTGTTGTAAACGGTACCTTTTCTTTAATTGTTCTAAAACAGGATCACGTGACTTGTCTTGATCTTTTGGTGAACTATCCTTTGATGGTTCAACCTTTTCAACGGGTTTCTGATCGTCTTTGCTTTTTTCGGATTCTGGTTTCTCCTGAGCACCTGATTTCAGAGTGTCGCTTTGTTGTTTTAATGACTTTGTTGCTGATCTTTTAATATTAAAAATATCCTCTGCAACACTCCGCGCTACATCCTTTATCGACTCTATCTTTGTTTTGATTTTCGAAATTTCAGGTTCGATCCTTGCTGAAAATTCTTCTTTAACTTCTTTTGTTATTTTGGAGATTTTCCTTTCAACATCCTCGGTTATCTCTGCATTATTTTGATCACTGGCCTTACTAAAAATAGTTGATCTTGTTTCAGAGGATCGTTTATCAATGATACCTCGAAGATCATTATCAGATCGGTTTACTAATTTGGCCAACGAATCTTCAAATTCCTTAGTTGATTCTCGAGCAATTTCTTTTATATCTTCAAACTTTTTTTTGACGTATTCATGAATGGATAAAATTTTCTGATCAATATCCTTCTCGGTGACTACAGAGCCCATTTTAACTATTTTTTCGATTTCGGAAGTATGCTCTCCTTTTGATTTCGTTATAACCTCGGATTTAGTTTCGATGTCTTTCAGTATATCCTTGGTGGTAGATTGAACCAAAATTATTAACTTGTTGATATCAGATAATATATTACGTTGATAACGTGGCAATTCTGCAACGATAGTATCGTTAAAGGCCTTTGATTCTTTGATCTTTCGATCTGTTTCTTCTTTAGCTTTTCGATCCGCTTCTTCCTTAGCTTTTCGATCCGCTTCTTCTTTGGCTTTTCGATCTGCCGCTTCTTTGGCTTTTCGGTCCGCTTCTTCTTTAGCCTTTCGATCCGCTTCTTTTTTAGCCTCGAGCCTTTTAGCTTCTTCTCGTGCTTTAAGCTCTGCTTCAACCTTTTCTCTACGCTCAGCCTCCTTTCGTTTAGTCTCTTCCGCTGCTTTATGTTTGGCCTCAGGATTTATTAAATCTTGTACAAGATCCCAGATATTTATAAAGTGAGGTTCAATATAAATTCGATAAAAGGGAACAACATGTTCGTTATATTTTTCGACAACAAGTTTTACCAATTTCTTGGTAAAAGGAACGATTTTCGCGTGGTAATAATCTTCCGCTTGACCTACGAGTGGCACAATTTTCTCGCGATAAAAGGGCTTAACTGTTTTTTCGTTATGCTCTAACGCTACCTTGTAAGCGCCAACTGCATACTCTTGTGATTGGAGTAAAATTGGAGTGACATGCTTCTTTGCTTGATCGTAATACTCGTCGACATGTTTTTTTGCATGTTGATCATAAAATTTTTGCGCAGGAGTGTAAACATAATCGTTAGACAATTCCTTAACAGTTTGTAAATGGGGTTGGATAATTTCTAGTTGTGGATCCACATATGGTTTGGCATGAGTTTTATATGTTGATAAAGCGGTATCAAAAGTTTGTTTTCCATATTTTTTAACTTCCAAGACGCCGGGTTCGATATACTTATGAAACCAGTCATTAGTAAGTATATACTGAGAGATTCCATTATAGCAAAATCCTTCGAGCGGCCATTCTTTACATTGTTCTCGAGTTCTCCCGTGGCAAACGAAGAAAACCCCAAGCACGTAAATAAACATTAATGACCTGAACGTGAAAAGTCTTCTTAAAAAGCTGTTTTTCTTTTTTTTCTTTTTTTTCTGCAATGTTAAAACTAGTTAATCAATATGATCATGAGCGATAAATTATTAATTTTAAAGCCTACCTCAGGTTTTGGATCGGGTTTCTTTGTACTTTTCTGTTAAAGCAAAATCAAAGTTAAATATGTTGTAGTCCTAAATCAAGTAAATTAAATATACCTTCTCTGCTACTTTAGCGAACCGAATTTCATTCGATGCAGAAAACGTTGCATCCTTTAAAGTGTTGATATGACCGTCAGAACTTGGAGTTGCAGGCGGAGTTGGTTGTTGCACCAGCGGAGATTGAGTCTTATGACTTTTCTTCTCTTTTTTCCCCTTCCGTTTATTACTATCCATTCTACTTTCTTTTTTCTTTAGTTTACGTTTAAAAAATAATTTAAGTAGAAAAACCAAAAAGACGAATCTGCAAAGTAATATGATTTTATTTCGCAGAGTATCCAATCAGAATTTGACGCGTTAACTGATAGTCGCCTGACATCACATGTCATACCCAAATTTTATTTTGTTCTTTATCTTTTTTTACACGTATTACATTGTGTAGTGGGCCACTAATCGTAGAATTTACCCGGAGGCTGATTATCTGGAAACTCTTGCCGCTTTTGTCAATACTTATTATAAATGGATTAATATGGATTGGAAATACAAAGTGTAAATAAACCTAATTTAATTTGAAAAAAATATATTAAACCGCAGTATTGATAATAATCAAATACGGTATACTTAAAAAAAAGCATCAGATTATATTTTTGTTAACAATTCAATATAAATTATTTAAATATTATAAAACTTTATATATATATTTAAGATAAAGTAAATAAAAATCATAGTTATTTATTAATTTTATTGTTGATTTAAATTTAAAGTCAAAATTTTTTTTAAAAATAGTAACAAGTAATATTTTTTTTATTTGTAATTTTTAAAAAATTATTATTCTTGATTTATTAAACTAATTAATAAAATAATTTTATAAAAATATATAATTTTTTTTACGATATTTTGATTTATTTTTTATTATAAAATATATATAAATAAAATATAAATTAATTTGTTTTTTCAATGTAAAATATTAAACAAAAAATTAAAAAAATAATACTATTATATTTACAATAATAATTATAAGAAATAATAATTTTTTAATAATAATTTTATAAATAAATAAAATATTTGTTTATTTATTTATCTTTTATAATTCCCTTATTTTCAAACTTCAAATACAAAAAAATACAAGACTATTTAGCTTTAAATACTTTTGTCTATATGAATAACTTAGTATTAATTGCTAATTCCAAAGCAAAAATATAAATTTTTTTCAAATAACCAATCAATTTTATCAAATCAATAATATCACTAGAACTTCAAAAAGTATCAAATCAGTACTAAAATAGTATCAAAATAGTATTGATCTATAATAAATTTAAGTTCAAACCAATATCAAACAGATATTGAAGTAATATTGTTAAAAGTTCTAGATATCATATATAACAAAACTAAAACTTAAATTATAATAATATTAAAGTCAAGTATAAAGATTCAAGAACAATTAACATTAAAAAATTTCAAATTCGGGTTTTTAAATTATATAAAAGTATCAAATATTTTAAAATTCTTATTTCTTTACAAAACTTTTTCAAATTCAATAGAAAAGTTTTTAATTAAATAATTACTCAAATTTTAGATAAACTTAATAAATATTAATAAAAATGAAAAATTAAACAATATATTTATAAATAATTAATTATAAAAAAATTTGAATATTTTTTATCTATATTATATTAAACAAGAGTTTTTGCAATTTTATTTTAACAAAAATTAATAAAATTATCAAATCTATATATAAAATCTTTTTCAAATACTTTAATTCAATTATAATGAGCCAAAAAATATTTAATATATTATTATTTAAAAAATAACAAAAATTAAGTCTTATATATAATCTTATAATAAAGCTAATCACTTTCATAATAAAAAAATATATAATTCAAATTATATATTATATTCAAAAAAAAAAACTATTTGATTCTATCAAATTTGTAATTCAAAAAAATTTGATTAAAACAATTGAATATCTTATATAATATAATTAAAATTAGTTTAATCCATATTTAAATAATAGTTTTTAGAAAAAATAAAAATTATATAGAATAGTTCATTGTTCTAAAAATAATCTCTTTCAAATATTATAGATATGACAAAGATTCTTTAATAAATTTTTGTAATTAAGATATGTTTAATAAATAGTTATGTTTTATTAAGACATCAAATTAAAGATTTAGACAATTACAAAAATGGATTATTTAAAACTAATTAAAAATTATATGAACAGCAACTATTTATATAGTATTTTCTATTATAGGTTACCTAGGTTGTTTAAATTATTTGGACTGTTTGATCTATATGTCATAATGTCATAATTTTATAGATTATAGGTCTTATAGATCTTTTGAATCTTTTGAATTACTTGGATCTTCTAAACTATTTGATCTATATTATACATATAATAAAAATAAATTCAATTATTTTGCAAAACCCATATTATGGTAGAATTATTAAATAATATATAATAAATAATTGAAATTCATATTTAATTCAGAATTGTATTATCGATTAAATTTCCTTTTATAGTAATATAAACACATATGATTTATACTATCTATATTATAAATAAATATATAATAAATAATATAAGACCAAGTTATCTATTCTATTATAATAGTTAATATTGCAAAAAATCTTAATATTTAAATTTGTTCAAAATATTTCTTTTAATTAAAAAATATTTTCAACTTTATAAATTTACTTTTCAAAACCCTATTATCTCAACTTAAAGAAATTTTAATTAATATATTAAATGTTTTTAATATTAATTTTTCAATAAAATTCTCTAATATAACAGTTCAATCAAATTATTTTAGCTATAACTTATCTTGTATTTAGATATTGTATAATATAATCCTAAACTAATCTAATTCAAAAACTTCAGTAACAACAACAATTTAATCAGATTTTACAAATCTATATTAAATTCAAATTTATAAAAGATATTATAATATTTAAGAAAACATACTTTTTAAAAAAAAATACTATATAATTGACTTCAATAATAATCTTATTAAATATTTCAATTGTTCTTTAGATTTTTTTATCAACAATTTTTGCTTAATAATTTTCTTAAGTATTAATATTTTCTTACTATAGATAATAAATATAATTTTATCCAATACTAAGTATTGCATTTGCAACATTATTGAAGAAATATTAAACTTATTATCAAAAAATAAAATTACCTTTCAAGCAATTAGCATTTCATCTTTTATATCTCCTTTTTCTTTTTTACAAATAATTAGTTAATATACAAATTACATTATATTCAACTTTTAAAACAAGGTCTAATTATTAATAATATTAAAATTACAATATTCAATTTAGAACTTTCAATTAATAATATTTTGGTTTATATATAAATAACCTTTGCTTTAAGTATGATACTTTTATAAAAGATATATTATATATTTTTTTTGTATCTATAATTAATCTCTTATTAACAAAAAATTTAAAAAATTCAAAAATTCTTCTTTTAATTTAACTATAAAAACCTTTTAACTATAAACTTTATCAATAGAAATATATTGTCAAATAAAAATTTACTCAATTTAGCCATTTGTAACTTTTAACTATTCCTTAGTACTATACAAAAAAATGAGAAAAAATCTTTAATTATATATTTAAAATATTTTATAAAGCAAGAAAGCAATAATTTGTAACAGCATTTACTTTATTGTTATTTAATATAAAGTAAACTATAACCAAAAGTATAACAAGCAAAAGCTCAAAAAAAAAGAATAATAAAAACTTTATATTTTTAAAGATTATTAATATTTTATAAAACTCAAACAATTATACTAATAAACAAATATTTATTTCAACAATAATCTTATTATTCTAAATAGTTATTAGTTATTTAGTATTATTTCTATAAATCTACTTATATTTAATATAAATTTTATAGATAGTTATATTGCAATAGACTATAATTAATTTATATTCTCTTATAAAAATTGTTAATATTGTGATAAAATAGATAATTTAGTTTATTTTTATCAAATTATTATTAGTTTATTTTTAGCAGTAGGATTTATTATTTTATTATAGTATAAATATTTATTTATAGTATATATAATATAAATTAGACAGCCTATAGTGTGTTTCATCTAAAGACCAAACAGTCCAAAATTTTTATTCTGCAGATTATTCATTTGCTCAATAAAATGCTCTAAAATTACAATAAGGATTTGCAGTTTTCATTGATCAAATTTTATTTTGAAAATTATTAAATTTAAATCATTTGTCTATAGTGAAATATTTTTGAAAAAAAAGAGTATTGATGATTATGTTCTAATTCAAGATTTTTTTTATTTTACTTATAAAATGTTGTGCTGGCTAATATTTTTTCAAAATTCTCCTCAGTATGAAAAGTCAAATAATTTCACTTCACCAGCTCAATTCCTCTCAGCTAATATTTGCTTTAATTGGAGGTTTTTGTATATAAACCCCTTAATATTATATTACGTTATAAATACATATTAACAATAGTTAAATAAATTATTCAATATATGAACAAAGTTACCTAAAGATGATTCTAGTATAGCAATCAATAGATTGTCACCCTTGTTTAATTTTTGAATCTCCATTTGTCTAGTATCATTATGCCAAATATTTGACTATGAAGAAGTTCAATTGCCAGTATCAAAAATGCTAGAGTTTTACCTAATATTGTTAACATAGGTATAAATCACTAATGACGAAATGACAATACAAACAAAAGACCATACGTTACCTAATCCAGTTTTAGCAGTGCCTAGAACATTATAACCAGCTAATAAGTGTGGTATTATCCTTGCTTGAACTTCTGTCATTTTTTTGAATCTCATCTCCTTAATAACTTTTCTGGTAGGTTCTAAAATCTCCAATGATTCAAAATCGTAATTAATATCCATGGCCATATTTGTCAATAAAACCATAAATTGAATTGTCTTGACAAAATCTTAATTCGATAAATTAATGCAAAGTTGATTCACACTATAAGTTTCAATCTATGATACTTTGTTAGAGTAATCACCCACTATAGAATCATTGAGTTTTTGTTTTTACTTTTATTTCCTGTTTTTTTTTCAGGATCAACTATTTTATTATCGTGGTCAGAAGTAAATTCAACTCCTATTTTCAAATTCTTCAAATTGTCAGAGATAAAAAAGTTATATTTTTTTCTGGAACTTTCGAACTATCTAAATCATTAACCTCCATTTTTTATGTGCTATTTGAATCGAGTTGTTATTGTTCTTGCATCTTCTTTTTATTGAATCTCTTTCTTTTCTTTCCATTTTTCGTCTTTTCTCTGACTTCCATTATTTTTTATTGACTTTTTGATTTTTTTTAGCAAACTCACTAAACTTACAATCATTTCTAAATATAAACGGATTATTAATTGTTCTGTTGGCAAATTCAAAGAAAGAATAAGACATAGAAATAGTATTAGAATAAAAATATTTGATTCTATGGCTCTATAAAGTGCTTTTGCAGTTGATGCTTTTTGTCTTTTGGTTTGCTTCTCCGCCTATGCTTGTAATTTATTGGTTTGTAATTTGGCACTATTTTTTTTAAGTTCTATTTGTTTCTTATAGTAATCAGCATCTATCATTTAATTAAAGTTGGATTGAATTTGTTTTTTTAATCATTCTCTCGCCACCAATCTTATTATCTTTAATAAATTTGATATTCACCAATCACACCTATCATCCCAAAAAATTGGTCAAAAAGTCCCATGCTCTATTCTGATCCGTCAACCTTTACCTCTTATTTAAAAAATATGTCACTACTTTCAAAATTGTAGAATATACCCACTATATTTGACCTTATGACAATATGATAGCCAAGACAAAATTTTAACCCATCTTTGACTATTCCTGTACTTTCACTGCCACCTAAAAATTTTGAATAAAGTAAAATTCAATTTTAATATTATTAATTAAACAGTATATACTTATTTATATCATATACTGTGCACTTACATTTCTTTAAATTTCTGATTTAGAAAGTTGATTGAATTAATTTGTTCATAATTCATCCTATGTATCTTCAGGAATTCTTCTGTACGATTTATATTATTTAGCAGCATATTCTGCTAACTTACTTGTAATTCCATGTCTGTACAAATCAATATATCATCATGTTTTTCATACAAATCTATGAATTGTTATTAAATCAATAGAATCAAGAGCACAAGAAACTGTTTCTTGTAATTTGCTCCATATATAATTACAGTTATTTCTTGTATATCGTTTGGCCACTTCCCAATAATGTTTATCATATACTTTAATAAAAAAGCCTTAGGGTTTTGAAAGTTGAATAATTTATTTCAGTCTTTAGATAAAATGCACTATAGAAGGTCCAAACAATTCAGAAGGTCCAAAAAACCTATAAGGCCTATGATTTATGAAATTATGATATTATGATACATAGATCAGGCAGCCCAGGCAGCCTAAATAGTCTAGAATAGAAAACATTATATAAGTAGTTGCTATCCATGTAATTTTTAATCAGTTTTTAATAATTCACTCTTGAAATCATTTGACTTTTTGACTTGGTGTCTTAATAAAACACTATTATTTTATTAAACACAATTTGATTACAAAGATTCATTGGGAAATCTTTACTATATCTTGGAATATTTGGAAGAGATTATCTCTAAAATGACAAATTGTTTTATATAATTTCTAAATTCCTTCAAAAATTACTATTTAAATATGGATCAAATTAATTTTGATCACAATATAATAACAGTAAACTTACTATTTAAATAAAGTTTTATATTTAATATCTAATTATAATTAGCCTTGTCACATTATACTTCAGTAATAAATTGGAATAATGCTTCAGTTTAATGTTCCATTACTCTAATGGTAAGCCAATGGATATTGTTCCATTTATAAAATAAGTCATATGATTTTAACATTTTTTATTTCCAAAAACCATTATCTATTTATATATACTGTAAATTCATTTGTTTATATTATAAACTATTATATTATAATATGGATAAGAATAGCTTTAGCTACATACAATATATAAGTGAAACCAAAATCATGCTAAGCCAAAATTGCATTAAGCTGAAGTTTTTTTGATTTTCCAAAATTTTATTATAGCTTAAGCTAAAATTAATTAGTAAATTCATATTAAACCATAAGCTAATATATTGAGGTAATCACATGAATTTCAATTTATTAATTTATTCTTATATCCTATAATCGATCCATTTTACTATATATATTTTTATAGAAAAAGTTCAATTAACTCTTGCATATTATTTGTAGTTAGATTTATTATACCAAAGTTTATGTTATTCCACCAGAGATGCCTTTTTCCAGGATTATTAGTGTTATTAAATAAAATTTTTACAAAAAGTACTTCTTAAAACAAAATGAAATGAAATATTATCCTTGACAAGAGAGTTGTTCATTTTTCTAAAAGAAAAATACAACCACCCACCATGGTCTAGTGGCTACACAACCTCAAAAATTTCTTAATCATAAAGTCTAGGGCATTCTCAAATTACACTGGATGCAAACTACAAACAAATAAATACCCAACTCAATGGGTTGGTTAAATACCTGTCTTTAAACCTTACCTGGAATAAATGGTTTGTATATGTTATGCCATGTAATTATGTATTTTAGAGTGTTGCATCCATGACAGTTAATTGATTAATTAGTTGTATATAAAATGGATAATTTTTTTTTCTTTTTTTTTTATCTTGTAACCATTACTATTATGCAAATTAGAAAATCGTCACTATAATAGCATGCATATCATTAAAAGTATGCCTTTATAAAACAATAAAGAAATTTATTATAATTATTTTTGTAAAAGGGTTTGAGGTGAATCGATTTTATTGATAGGAAGGAATTTCTCTTCATCTTTCTTTTGTTCAAGTTTAATTGAAATAACATCAAACAAATGATAGATTCAAATTTGAAATCCCTAAGTCACCTTTCAATTGACTTGCTGAATTTTTTGGAAAGCGACAATTATGAACAACTAATTGGCATTTCAGATTTATTTCCAGAATATTATAGTATTTGCAAAAGGAATTTGATATATTAATTAGAGTTTGCAAAGATGTACTGGAATCAAAATTATAGTACTTTCGAAATATCCTACCTTATAGTCACATCTTGAAAGGTAATTGTAAAATTCTAGAAGAATCTCAGGTTTTGTCGAATATATTAGCCCCAGGTAGTTCTATTCTGCTGTGGTGTTCCAAACTTTTTCTTGGAAATTGTTTAATGCTTGATTAAAAAATTGGTAAAAAGAATGATTATTAGTAAAAATTTCAGTTTCGGGTATTGCTCAGGTAAATCTCAAATGCTTAGTTTTTCTGATTTATTCATTGTTCTAACCCACTTATCTAACTTAATCCTTCTCTCCATTACAACAAATTCTTTTACAAGAGTATAAATGAATTGAAATTAAATAGGATGCTCTATATCAATCTCTTGAAGATCTTGAATCATTTTGATATTGATGAGGTGACCAAAAAATTACAGAAACATATCTTGGATAACAAATCTAAATAGTTATATAACAATTTGATTTAAATTATTAACAGAATTTTTACTAAGCGATGGTGGCGAGAGAATTTATCATTACCTAATTTACAAGATCAATTCTGACCTATAGCATCTGTTGAACTCTAAAGATTTGATCAATTTGAATGAATGGTGCTTTTCCTTATTGCTGGATGACTAATGCCTATACATCAACCAGGATATGACCTGGGACATATTGGTAAGGTGGGGGTTTAACAGAACCCGATTTTAGGATATGACATAGTCTATTGGTCCACTGGGAATAGATACTATTGAGGGATGCTGTAGAGAAAGTCATCTCGCACATTTAATTCTCTTGAATTTCTCAGAATAGTTATTATGATAAGATTATCTCATTTAATAAAATTATTCCTTAGAATATACATGATCCTATTCTTCAATGCTATCTCAATAAGAATCTCTAACATAGACAAAGTGAAATACTGCAACACATTATTTTAGACAATTTGTTCATAATAAATTATTTTCATGCTGATATAATCCTGAAATAAATTAATTTTGAAGGAAAACAATTGAAAATAAACAACAAAATATGTTATAGCAAACAAGTATTCTTATATTTTATTATTAATAAAGTATATATATAGTGTTTTTATAATAATAAATTAAAGTTTATATAAATTATACTGTATATAAATTCAGTTTATTGTGAAATTTGATAAAACAAAAATCTCGATAAACCAAATAAATTGTCTTTTCCTACAACCTTCAGCTTATTGAGTTTCACTTGTACTAACCAGAATATAGGACTCAGAAAAGTCAATAAAATACATTATAAATGCAGCATATATGATATGCTATTGTAAATACAGATTGTTATCTACATTATAAACTAATTGAAAATTTTTCATTACCAAGGATACAGAGAATTCAACTATGAATAAGTCTGCAAGGTTTCACTTCCCTGCAGGATCATCTGCAGAATAATGCATTAACAAATCATTAGGTATCTGACTTTTGAACGCTAGAGTTTCTGTGTTTTTAGCCATAAGGTCTTCTAACCAGTTATTAAGAACCACTCTCCATTCATTATCAATATTAGTATTTGTGACTGAATTATATTCATTATTATTATTCATAGTGGTCATCTCTTCACTTTCATCAATAATTATATTTATTCCTTCAGAAGAGATTTCAATATTTTTAAAGAAGTATTCTGGATTTGATTCATAGTTTTCAGTATTATATATAATCATGTTTGCATATATATGTTGTTCTAATTCACATACAACCTTAATCACATAATTATATATTATTTCAACATTCATCTGTATCATTGAATATACTTTTCCAAGCTAATAGAATATAGAATAAGTATTTAGCATATAGTCAAACCTAAATAAAACTTACAAATTTTTTTATACTTGCAATCAGTTTATTATACTAAATGTATAAAGTCTATTGAAGAAAACAGCCATTTACATAATATTGAATTTATGCAGATTGAAAAGATTCAAACTGCAAGAATATTTAATTCTTTTGTTGCTCCTGTTATAAACTTCCAGTATTTTTGAATATCATTAAAGTTTAAGAACGTATTATTATCAAATAGGTAGATTGCATAAAGTTAATTTTGTTTGTCCTTTTTTTTTAAAAATACCTACCAATAACAATGATCTGTGATAACTGCCAAGCAATTAAGGTTTTGTGGCAAAGTGGCATCTGCAGTCCAATTGAAATTTCTCGATGAATTGATATTTCCTTGTGATTCTATGAATGTTATATCTCCTCCTTAAATAAGATCAGCTATATCCCTGAAATATACCATCCAGGCTGTTTACAAAAAACTGATACCATGAAGCATTACCAGATTGGACAAATTATTAAGAATAACTTTTTTGTAACAGTAAGCAAAATCAAGACCAGACTCAAGAAAACATACTTAAACTTTAATATCAGTAAATGTACTATATGTACTGAGCTTAAAAGACTTGGATTTCTTTACAGATTTTCTAGATATGTTTCCTTTCTTACAAAACATGCTAAAGAAAACCACTTGTAATGGGTACATAATCACCTCCATTACAATTGGCACAAGGTTATATTTTCTGATGAGACAATACTATAGATGTTTAGAAATACTTGTCTTGCATAATCTCATGATGAAAAACCTTTAGAACCAATGATTAAGCACTTTTTTAAACTGCATGTTTGGGTGGCAATTAGCAAATGCAAAAAAATTGACTTTAAACATTTACAGAAAACTTAGAGCATCATCTTTATTGTAAAATATTAAATGAACACCTTTATAATAATGCAACAGATCTATATAAGCATTAATGAGTCTTTCAGCAAAATAATGATCTGAAATACATCTTTAAGGATGTATAAAGTAATCTGCAAGCTAGACTTTGGGGTCATGTTTTGCTGTAGTCTTCGTATAGCTCAGATCTTAATTCTATTGAGAATATTTGGATATTTTTAAAGCACAATATAGAAAAAAGGATAAAAAAATTGTAGCTAAAAAAAAAAATATGTTTCAAGAGATTTTTATTGCATTGGTAAAGGAAGAAAGGAAGAATATTCCAGAAGCGATCATCTTTTCCATGATTCAAAGTATGTCTACCAGCATTCAAGATTGTATAGATGTGAAAGGAAATTATATAAAATACTAAAAAATTTTTTTTATTGTGTTACGTTTAAGCTGTATTTTAAAAAAAAAATTTTTAAATTAATACTGTATTTAGAAAGCCATATAATTAATAAAAAATTATCTGCCATTACTTTTTGCCATGACTGTAATAAGAATATTCCCTAAGATTTCTTAATAATTAATATTTTTTCAGCTATCGAATGTCAGAGTATTACCAACTTCTTTTTTTTTGGCATTGATGACATGTTTATGTTGCAATTCCTTACTGTGTAATGAGAAAATATGATCAGCAAGAGCATGACATCTAGATAAGGAAATGTTTGAATTGAAAAATTTGAAAAGGATAGAGACTTCAGGATTGTCTATCTAACTAAATATCCAACCATTACTATTATAACTTTTAATAAATAATACTCAAATATGCAATATTCAGTTGAATTTAAATCACGAATGAGATAGTTTTCAATGGAACTTTTTGATAGCCAACTTCGTAAATAATATATAGAAGAAATATGTTTATACAGTGTTATAATTTTTTCTGATGAACTTGAAAGAAAGATGTTTGAAGTAGTAATTGATAATGTATTCATTTGCTGATTTTCTTTATTATATGCATATAGAATCTTTGCTCTTTCTTCTTCAGTATATAACTCAGCAAACTATATACATTTTTTTAAATGTACTTTCATACAAATTTTTGTATTAGTAAATACTAATCTATCCAATGCCAATTCTCTTCCCAATTTCTTGATATATGCCTTATATATAGTAGTTTTATTCGACTTGTTCACTTGTATTGATAAGATCTCAACATAGGAAGTGAGTTTATGAGGTGATTTTCCACCTATATATCATTTCATAGTAATATAGTTGTAGTTATATAAAAAAAAAGAAGATTATTATATGAAAACTAAATTAGATAAAAAACATATCTTTTATTGACTATTAATGTTGATCACCCTGGAAAGGCAACTTCTCTATTCACTAATAAAGCAATGAAGCACTCCACTGCCAATGCCAATTATAACATGTTATGCCACAATGGAGCCAATGGAATCAATGGAGTACAGATTCCATTGCTCTATTCCATTAAGTACTGAATGAAGCAAATATATATCAACGTTGATTATGATTGTCTTTTAAATCTGAAATTTTATTACAATAATTATTTTATAATATTGAAATTATTGCATTATGGTTATTTATTAAATTCAAAATTTCAGCATAATAATTATATTGTAATGTTAAATTTTTGCATTATAATAATCTTTTAAATTTATAATTTTATTATTATAATTATCTTGTGAAATTAGAATTTCTGTATTTTATATATTTTTTATATTTTATATTTTATTTTCTAATTGTGCAATATTTTGTATATATCAAATTTAAATATTTTTTTAGATTTTTAATTTCATTTTTTAAATTTTGAATATATTGAATTGAATTATAATATACTTGTAGTTCAATAGAAATATAAGATTGTGAATTCATTTATTAAAAAGAAATTGCTTTTTTTAAAAAAAATATGGATTTTTTGTTATTGATGATACTGTATATGATTAAGTGGATCAGCTTTGCTGATTTTGAAAAAAAAGGAATAAATAAAAAATAATAAAAATCATTTAATTTAAATATCTTTTTTAATATTATAATTTAAATAAAAAATATTTATAATTTATTATTATAAATTTCGATTTATCTAATTTTATTATATAAACTCCGAATTATCTAATTTCGTTAATAAACCCCGACTTTCGATCTTTAATCCAATTTATTATAGAATCGCAGATCATTTATATATAGCCGGAAATTTCACGAGTGACGCAAGGGTGACGCATTTCATGCGACCGAAAATAGAAAAAAAAAAACTATGCTACGTATGGCAATGTTCTTAGAATATAGAAGCTACCCTATTACATAAATGATACAGTATTCTTATCGAAAAATTGCGTAATTTTTTGCGACCCTCCGTACATATTTAATTACTGCTCAGCAAATCGATATTTTATTTTTACCAGTGACAAATATTAGAACCATTAAGTACTTGGTGTATAAACAATAATGTCCTTTTCAAATGCAAATGACGAAAAAGAAGAATGGTTTATTAATGCAATTAAAAACCGTTATCTTAATTCGTTTGACTATAATTTATTTAATCAGTTTCAATTTATTGCAATGGGAGGCTTTGGTAAGGTTGAAAAGGCATACTTAAAAAGTGTAAGAGACACAGTAGTCTTAAAAAGCTTGCACAATAACGTTAAATATGAACCGAAGTTTTATAAATTATTCGTAAGCGAGGTA
>CAJVPV010001201.1:0-16854 GCA_910591835.1 Acaulospora morrowiae
CCCAATTAAACCCCAATTGGGCGAGGATGACATATGTTGAATCTATCTAATTTTTTTGGTCCCTCTTACAATATATAATTAACTTGTTATTTATTTAAAGTTAAATTCAAAGTTAATATGATTATAATTTATTAATATATTGTAGAATCTTTATAAATTAATAATTTTAGAACTGATAAATTTTTATAAAATTAAGGAGATATTAAATTATAGAGAATAATCATATAATAATATTTAATTTTTTTTATTTATTTAAAATCAAAATATTAATTAACAAAAAACTTTTTTTTTGTATTATTAAGTATATAATTTTATTTTAAAATTTTTTTATAATATCTAATATTCTTTTTAAATTATATAATAAACAATATATTGTTATTATTTTTTTTTATCATAAAAAAGCATCAGATATAAAACTTTATTGATATATATTGTTGACGTCTCTCTCAATAAATCTGTCGCTTCTTCAAAGCACTCCTTGCATAACATCAATAAGTGTTTGGCTTCTCTACTCGAGGTGTGTGAATTGTTTAGTCGAGTTTCACCAACTCTTTCCTTTTCTTTCCATTGTTGCTTGCTTTTCTTGACGAATCTTTACCACTTTTTCCTTCATGATCCAAGCGTCCTATCTGCAACAAGTACTAGATTAGGTAAGTTAATTAGTTTTTATTCCTTTTGGTAACGATTATTACACATACTAATTAAGAAGATTTAATTTAAGAAACCGTTTTCTTTATAATTTTCATACTTCATATTACTCTTACTTTCTACAATTTTCTTTTCTATTTATATCATAAGATAACAAGAAAATTAGACTATCAATAGACTATTCTTACAAGGGAAATTATGGAAAGTCTATTTTAAACTCTAATTATTTTGTCATCGCTTATACAACCCCACTGATTATTTCCAATTTTCAGGATACGCGATGCATCAGATCGCGTACTGTGGCCACATCCCATGCAATTTCCCTACCAACATTATATATCAATTAACCCTACATTATTAGATAATATTCTTGTAGAAAGAAGAAAACAACTCTTTATGCTAATATAGATAAATGAGAAAACCTGCCAATTCCATTACTACTCTATTATTATCAAATCATCTTTCTAAATGGCTCTTTCCTAAACAAAACTTAACACATTTCAACTCTTCAAACTTTTCTGTTATTCAGATTGACTTTTTAATCAAAAATCACAATAGCTTTTAGATCCAAGCTACTATTTCAATAGTCAAACTTGCTATTTACTTGAATGAGTTTTTAAGCTTTCAGAATTTCTTTCAAAATACTTTCTTAAAAAATGAGTGCCTTAGAAAAGGAGTTTTGAACAGTGTATCCAGCAAAAGCTAAAACTAATATTACTAATTATTAGTTAAAAAGTTCAAAATTAATCAATCAGAATTATAATTTTTAGTTGCAACTAGTTGATTATATTAAAAATAACTAATTGTTTAAAAAAATTTTTATCAACTAAAATTATTAGCTGGGACTATTCCAAACATGTCCCTTAAAATATAATTAACATTGAAAGAAAAAAATGAACTGTACAACCAAAAGCAGGCTTTTAACTAAGCATAGCAAATCAATTCACTTTTACTTTAACTCTTAATTTCATAGATCTTATATTAACTTGGATCTTTATATTACCAGTCAATTAGAATCATCCACTCCAGTTATAAACTTCAACCAATCACAAACTGTCTTACTACTATTCAATCAAATATTATCACAGCTTGATATAGATAATTTTAACAGCTTATTTATGTCAATTGACTTAAACTTTCTTATACCAAGTAACCTAAATATGGAAATCACTACCAGCTTTTATTCAATTTCAAAAGTTAACTATAGTTCTTCTTCCAACCCTATCAGCTCTTCAAACATAATCAGGTTTAAAGAACTAGACAGATTCTCTTTATTTTCGATTAGACTTTTATCTCTTATTATTCAAAATCACTCTCTATATAATTTATTCAACTCAACAAGTGTTATATCTCCAGATATTTGAACAGTAGACTCCAATAAGAAAAACATCTACAAATCTAGAGAAGACCAAGCCAGAGCCAGACTTTCTGAATATGAAATAACTAATTTTTTTTTTTGTGAGGCACTTCTCAAATTGTGATCTTTATTAATTGTTGATTCAATTTTTACAAAGAAAAACTTAGTATAAAATTTACAACAATAGTGATACATTGAGATATGTTGCTATAAACATTGACCTGTTTATAAGTAAATATATTCTATAAAAACCTTAATTTGGCAAAATTTTAGAAGTAACTATTTACTGAATTAGAGGGTTAGTGCCTTTCTAATAATTTAATTTTTTATCCAGATCTGATGAAAATAAATTTTCAGTTAGTGAAATGTAATTAGAGAAGATATTTGGAAAGAGTATGTTGGGATGAGATTTGGAATTGTTATTAGTTTGATTTGTTATTGATGTTGTATTGGTGGATGATTTTTTTGAGATAGGTGTAGTCAATTTTGTTAATTTTTTTGTTGTGGGGTGATTCCAAGAATTTTTTCCTGAGAAATCATGTCATTGTTTCTTGGTTTCCATATATTGTTGTAAAGTAGTTTTAGGAGTTTGTTGGAGATTTGTATATGTTTAAAAGTTGAGATAAGTTTTTGGTTTGATATTATTGTAGATAGTGGGACAAGGCCAGTAGCTATTGATATTGTATTTTGAAGATTGTTGAAATGTTGTAAACTTTGTTCAGGAAAGTTGTTAATTGTTTCTTTGATAATTTGATATATTGATAAAATAGTTGTTTTTAGAATGTTGTTGTTGATAGAACAAGTCCAGATATAATTGATGGTTTCTTCTGAGGTGTTATAGCGTGAACAGAGATTGTTTAAATATAAGTAAGATTTGGTGATATGTAGATGAGATTTGATAAGAAGACTGTATAAGATTATTTTGAGGAAAAAGTTGTAAATAGCAGATTCAGAGGTATTTGTAGGAATTGGAATTGATTTAAGAAATTTGAGAGTATAAGAGAAGTTTTGAAAGTTGGATTGAAAAGTTGTTTGGATTCTTTTTTAATTTAGTATGTTGAAGGTTCTATATAGATAATTAATTTTTTTGATGTATTTGCAGATAGGTGGAAGTAGTAATAAAGAATAGTTAGTTAAGGTATATAGCAAGAGTTGGAGGTTGAAGTGTAAATTTATTTGAGTAGTTATATTATTGTGTTATGGAGGTGACTTGCAAGGTGATTTGTAAAAGGTACAGTGGATTTGTAAGAATTGAATTATTTGCTTTAACTCATTGACTATATCTTTGTATAGAGTTTTGCAGTTTGTACAATGGTTTTTAGAGTTGAGAGAAAAAATGGTTTTGCTTATTTTGTAGTTTTTTAGAAAGAAGATTGCTGTTGTTAAGGGTTTCATTATAAGAATTGCTTTGATAGAAAGAAGAAGAGATGGAATGGAGTTGTATGGAGATTTGTATATATAAGTTATTGATTTAGAGATGTCAGTTCATTTAATATTGGTTTTATTTTGATTTGTTTCAATTGAAAGATAGAAGAATTTTTCATTTGTTTTGATTAAGCAATTGGAGATTAAGTCCTAGTGGGATTGTGGTTTGAAAGTTTTCTTGATAAGAAATTGTTGAGAAGTTGAGGGAATGAAGTGATGGAAATATTATAAGTAGATGTGAGAGTTTTATTTTTGATTGAGTTTGTTATATTTCTAAGAGTAGAATGGGTTTTGTATGACTTTTGTTGAATAGAAATATGGAGTGGAATAGATTTCATTTTGTTTATTTCGAGTTGGCATAAATGTAAGTTGGATGTTTAATTAAGAGAATAGCCAGTGCATTTGGTTAAGATCAGGGATCTGTCGAGATTGTTAACTGGGATATAGGTAATGGTTGATAATAATTTGGTTTTTGGAGATGGTTTTTTGTTTTTTTCCTATTATGGTTGTGTTTGGGATTTCAGTTGCTTCCCAGTTTTTTTTTTTTGTTGTTTTGATATTTATTTGTAATAATTGTGGAGCCCTGTTTTTTGGATTGAGTTTTTTGAGTTTTTTGTATCATTGTTGGGTTTTTCCTTGGTAATTTTTTCCTATTCGGCTGGCTATATGATGCTATTCGGTTAATTCATTGCTTTGGAAGACTAGGAGTTGTTCAAAGTAATAAATTTGATGTTTAAACAGGAGTTTTGAGATATAGAACCAGTTTGTGATCCATATGAGGTTGTAAAGTGGAGTTGTTCCATCTGGAAGTTTGTAATTACAAGATAAAGTGTTACAGAATTGTATTTTATATTTATGGACAAGTTAAATAGTATAGAATGTGGTATTTGATGTATATGTTTTTATTGGGTTTTTGAAGGAACATGATGGGAATGCATTTGATAATCGTAAAGCTTGAATTTCTTGGAGTTTGAGTTTGGAGATAATAGGATTGATTAGAGAATAATGCAAGTTGGAAATGAGAACTTTGTTTTGTAAATCAGTGATGGGTTTGGTATTGAAGATAAAAGAGTTGTAAAGCCAGTTGTGCAGGAGAGTTTTTTCAATATGAAATTTGTGTTTTATAGTGGACTCAATTTTCTTTTGTACTTGTGTGAGTTGATTGGAAGTTAAAAAAGTGATTTGGAGTTTGAATTCGATTCTTGGAAGAAGAACTTTGTTGTATATATATGTAGTTATTGGACTGGTAATATATTTGGTTTTGAGAGAGTATGAGATTAAAATAGTGTTATTTAATATTTTTCCCAATTTGAAGTGATTATGCTTGACTCGGAAAGTCAGATGCTTAGTATTCAAATTGGTTTACTTTTTGGTTAGAAAAGAATAAAATTGTTATCCAGAAGTATCAGACTATTTTTTGATTTGGAGTTGATTACAATTAGTTTGGATTTGTTGAGATTTGCTTTGATGTTATTTAGTTTGAAGAATTTGTTAGCTAGAGAGAATTGGTTTTGGAGAGATAAGTGATTTTCAGCAAGTATATTAAGGTCGTCCATATATGCTATTGTGTTTTGATGAAGGTTGTTGTGTTTGTTTTGTTTGGATAGTAAAGTGATAAGAGAGTCATAAAAAATAATCTACCAAAGAGATGAAATAGTTTCTTCTTGATCATGCCATCAAGTATGGGGATTGGATTTGTGTTGCCAAGGTTAGTGATTACTTGACATTTCTGGTTAAATAAGATATTTTTTGATATATTGATAAATTTTTAAGGAAGTTTGATTTATTGCATGGATTTTTCTAATATTTGTAGATTTACTGAGTTGAATGCAGCATTAATGTCCAGAAATAGAATCCAGAGTTCTTTTTTTTCTATTTTGTGTTAGTTGTAAATTGAGTTTAAGATTTGAATAGGTTCGAAGGTACTTTGATTGGGAAGTCTTGCATAGTTGGATTTTGAAAGGATTTGATATAATAATAGAATTAAACTGAATCTGGTGATCAGGATTTTGGTAAAAAATTTTCTAAAGAAGTCTATGAGAGCAATTGGTCTGGTTTCTTTTATGTTGAAGTTCCATTGGGGTTTTTTGCTAATTGGAAAGATATTATATGTTTTCCATTTCTTTGGGATTGTTTCGTTTTGTAATATTTCATTGAAGAGGACACAAAGGGTAGAGTGAATTGCTTTTTTTGTTTTTTTAATCATGAGATATGTTATATTTGAGGGACCTGGTGCTTTGTTCATTGGTAATTCGTCGATTGTTTTAGAGATGTCATGTTCAGTTATTGAACTTAACAAGTTGGTGTATCAATTGAACAGTATAGAAGGGATTGGATAGTAATTTTCTATCTATTTTTCCATAAGTGAAGAGTGTATTTGTCTTTTTTGAAAGATAATTTTGTAATGTTCCTCTATGGTTGTATGTATTTCTGTGAAGTTGGAAATAACTTCGTCCTTTTCAGGAATGAAAAGTTTATTAAAATTAGTGGAAAGATTTTTGTGATTTAGGATGTTTTGTATTATGGATTTGGGATTGTTTTGTAAGTTGTTAATGTTTTTGTTAATAAGTTTGGTGATTTCTTTTTTGGTTTGGAGTTGGTTTTCAAGCTTAAGAACTTTATATGTTAGTTTGAAAAGTTTTGAGAGAGATTGGATAGATTGAGAATTTTTGATGTGAGGTAAAGAGTAGGTTTTTAATTTGTTGATTATTGAGTTGTCAGTAGGTAAATCGATAGAAGTATTTTTTTTGAGATAGGTGATTTGGTATTTAATTTCTTGGAGGAGATTGTGCAAGGAAGAACCTTTTTTAGAAAAAATATTTTTAAGTGTTAAGTTGGAATTTTTTTTGTCAGGAGTTTTTCAAGAATAAGTTTTTTAAATTTTTTGTGGAAGTAGGTCCATGTATTGTTTTTAGAATTTAAATTGAGATTTGATAATTTATTGTGAAGATTTGATTCAAAAAGTTTCCAGTAATTGTCACTTAAAGTGTTGATGAGATATATTTTGCATTTTTTTCCATTGTTTGATTGATTGTTATGATATAGTTTTAGTGTTATTTGATTATTTTATGATTGCTTTGAAAATTTGCTTTGGTTAAGTAGATGTTTGAGTTTTGAAGAAGGTGTAGAAGGTCATTGGTGATTCATATTTGGTGGATTCTGGCTTTGTTGATGGGACTTGTGTGTATGTATATTTTAGAGTTGGGATGAAGAATTCGAAAGATGTCAGAATAGTTGTTTAGTTGGTTATAAATTTTTGAGAGATAAAAGTTTGCTGGATTTTCTCAATCAATTTTTTTGGAAGTAGAGTTAAAATCTTACATAATTATATGAGAAATATTATTTTTTTAGTTTTCCTTGATTGATTTAGTGATATGTTTAATTACTTCATTGTGAATGGAGCTTGAGTAGAGAAAGTAAATTTGAAAGACACATAATTTGATTTTTGGTTTGAATTGAAAATAGATAGAGATAACATATCCCTCAAAGAAAGTAGTTTTGTAAAGGTGTTTGAATAGGTTATTGTGAATTATGATACAAGTTTCTGCTTGGCTTTTATTCTTGTGGTTAATCCAATGGATGTGATATTTATTAATTTTTTTTGATGGGTTATGTGTTTGTTGTAATTTGGTCTATGAAAGTTCAAAAATGTTGAAGTTTTCTTGTGAAATATGTTTTAATAAACATTTGAGTTTAGTTTCGTCATTGATTCCTCTTATTTTCAATAATTCACTATTAAGAAGTTGGTGGAATTGTGAAGGAGTAGTTGGTGTTAGTAATAGAATAAGATTTTTTTTAATAGAAAAGTTATTAAGCAGAAAGAGAGAAGAAGAGGTGTGGGTTACAGGGTTAGAAGGGTATAAAGAGTTTATTGATAAGAGGAAAGAAGGGGTAGATTGATTCATAAGTGAATATTCAACAGTATTTTGATATTGGTTTATATATAAGTTTGTGTTAGCCATTAGAAAAATTTAAAAAATTTGATTAAGGATTTGGAAAGTTCTATTTGTATAATATATTAGTTTGATAGTCTTTGAAAACTGAAGTGTTCTCTGAGTTTATATATTTTGGTAATAAAGTTGATATCGTTGATGATTAGAAATTTAATTTGAATATGTTTTTCTTCAAGGAATTTTTTTAATTCAGTGAGATTAGGAAGAGGAGGCTTAGTAGGAATTTGAATCCAACTGTTAGAAATTCTTAAAAATTGATAGAATTGGTGAGCTTTGATAACATTGAAGCAGAATTTAACTTTTTTTGTAATTGAAAAATTTGTTCCTGCTTTTTTATTTACTTCTTGGTAGTCAGTTGATAGTATGGGCTTTATTGAAGTAAGTTGTTCGTTATTATTTGTATTATTGGTTTGAATTTGAGTTGGAGTTTAATGTGGGAAAAGATTGATCTATTCCTAGAAAAGTAGGCTGGTGAAGATATATTTTTTGCTAGTGTGCTAGAAGGGGAATATCTTTGGAGTCAGTTACTGAAAAAAGAATATTGGTATTCAGTATGGCTTCAGCAGGGAAAGAAAGAAGTTTTGTTCGAATAAAGAAAAAATTGTTAGGTAAGAATTTGAAATAATAGGTTTTCCTAAGTAAGATTATAATTTCCTGTATAGTGAAATTGCTATCTCTTGGATTGAAGGAGAATAAGTGCTTGAATTTGGGGTCAAGAAGTTGGTAAGTTGTAAGAAGTAATTTTTTTTGATAATAGAAGATTCAAGTATATATCAGGTAGTTTTGAAAAAACTTTGTATTCTTTATGAAGGAAATTTTTGTAGTTGGATAGATTATTAAGATTACTTCTTTTTTTTAAGGGGAAGATGTCTCTGTATTTAATTAATAAATTACTTGGGTTTTTTGGGAGTGGAGAGTTTTTCTTGAAGTAGATGTTAGGGAGTTTGTTGAATTTGTAGTGTGAACCTAAGATATAGAGAGTTGTAATTAAATTGGCTTTGTTTGTCATTGGAAGGTTTGTAGAAAGTTTGATTATAATATGGGATGGGATTTCAGATGGTTTAGATAAAAGATTAGAAAGAAAGTTGACAAAATATTTTTTAAGTTCTTCTCTGGTTATAGTATAGTTGAGATCGAAGGTTGGTTTTTTGATAAAGTAATTAATAAGGTAGGTAAGAAGACTTGCTAGTTTATAATAGGGAATGCTTTTAATATCAATAGTACATAGATAAATGATTGATAAGATAATATAGATTATAGCACAGATTTTTTTTTTGTTTCAAAATTGATAAAGTGTAAATTGTTTTCTCTTTTGTATTTGTTTTGGAAGTTCTTTTCAATTTCAATAAATTTTTTTTGATAAGCTGGCATGAGATTTTCTTTTTGGATGAAGGAGTTGAAGAAGATATAATTTTTAAAGCTAATTTTGTTTATTATTGTCTTTAAGTGATAGGGTGAATATTTAGGAAGTTTGATAATGGTGTCAATGATTTTGATAATGATTTGTATGTCATTGGGTGCATGAAGAAAATTGTTAACTAGTTTTTCAGTGTCAGCTCCAAGGATTTTATATTGTTTGTTATCTCTAATTTCTTGGAGTTCTGTTTGGACTTGTTATTTGAAGGAGGATGACCAAGTGTATAGTGTAGTTTTAGATTGATAAGAGGGTTTTGCAAGTTTGTCAAGATTGATGATTTCATCAATTATCATTAGATTTGATTGGCTTGTAGGAAGGATTTCACTGATGTCTATGCTAAAGTTGGGAACTGTCATGTGATTGTTAGAAGAGGAAGTTAAAGTAATATTTGTTTAGTTGGTTTGTTTGGATTTGACAGGATTCAGGTCAGATAGTTTCATTGGTGTATCCATTGTTGTACTAATTTCTGTGAAATTACTAGATTGGATAGAAGTTGAAGTGATAGGCAAAGGGCTTGCATGTGTATGCATTGTGGCTGTTGGATTAACATTCCTTTTTGGGAAACAAGGGAAGTAATTGATGGATAATCATTTTCAGGGATAAGCTGGTTGGGGTTTTTGGATGTTTCTTGGAAAATAGAAAAAAATTCTTGAAGGCGGTTGTAGAGTTCAGTGTTTAGTTGAGTTTTTTTTATTTTTTTCACAATATTACTTATATATTGAAAGTTGAGGGGTGTGTTTCTAGTATTAGAAAGAGAGATATGGGTTTGGGGAAATCTGCCTTGGTTCTCTCTTTTGCTGGTATCCATTGTGAAGTTGAGAATGCAAATGTTATTTGTAGAGCCTGTTTTCATGATTTCTTCAATGTTTTTTCTTTCTCTTACAATCAGGAATTGGTTGGGGAAGTTTGTTAGGTTGGGGATGAGGAGGTTTCTTGCAAATTCTGTCTTGATGATTTTGTTGTTACTGAGATCAAGGTAGAAAATTTGGAAGAGTTAGTTTCAATCCTGATGAATTGTTGCATATAAGAACTGTTTTTTGTTGTTGTCGATTGTGGGGTGCTCCATGGTGAGAGTTATTTAATGGTTGCAAGCACTTGGAAGTGCTTGGGAAGTAAAAGTTTTCTTGAAAGGACTATTATTAAATAAGGAAATTTTCAAGTGAAAAATGATTTACAGGAAAGAGTTATTTTTTTTTGAAAATAACCAATTATCAAAACCAATAAATATTGAATTCTATAGCTTCTTTAATTATAAACATAGTAGCAAACTGAATGGCAGCAATATTCTTCTACCAGAAATTTCAAATAATTACTACTGAATAGTACAATGGGTTTTCAAACTTTTTAACATTTACAAAACACTTAAAAAAAACTTCAAGCAAAAAACTATATCTTGTTATCTTTATCAAAATTGAAGCTAGAGACAAACAATTCTTTAGAATCTTTTCAGATTGAATAAGCTTAAAAGCAATCATTAAAAAGAGTATGAAGTAATGAAAAAAAGCTTTCAGAACAATTATAAAGAAAAGAACAAAATTTCATATCTTAACTGGAAAACAAAATCCAAAATCAAGCTACTCCTAAATGCTTGCCTTCTTATTGTATATATCCAATACATTAGCATCTTTGAGCTTACACCATTTCTTTTGACTTAAATCTTAGATTTGACTGCAACTACTTCTATCATTCTATAAACTCAGAAGACTTGGATTTATCTTAAACCTATTTTCTGTACAAAAAATTGTTTTGGAATAATCTGCCAGCACTTCCAGATGATCCAAAATCAATTCTATCTGAAATCAAAGTAAAAATTTCTTATAGAATTTATTTCAAAAACAGAAGCACTACAGCTGAAGTAGCAAAATCACTGTATCCCTTTTACAAATTTGGACTTCTTCCAGAATCATATTTCAAAATACTCTTTCTTTTTCAGAAGATTTAACAAGTTTACTAGAATTTCTTTCATATTTTTTTCCTTTCATGAAAAGAAGCAATTTAAGAAATCTTGGCAGACTAATTGGCAAATTAAGAAAACACTTCACTATTTCTTCTAAACTTTCTAAATCTTATTTCAATCTTTTTCTATCAAAAATTCTCCTGCTTTCTTTTTTAGAAGAACTAGCACCAGAATTTGTATATTTGTTTTCCTTAGACTCTTACAAGCAAAACCTTAAAGCAATAATTAGAAATCCCAGGATTAAATACTTCTTCAAACAGCTCTCTCCAAACTTTTTCTTCTCAAAAAAACCTCTTTCATACAATCTATTATCAATTCCTAACAAGCTCACAAGTATTACTTTTTAAATTCCTGCTGATACATAACAAAATACTCAAATTCTTATTAATATATTTAAAGAAAACTTCACATTCTACCTATCTTTGAGGTTATTGTGAGTTCTTCCAAATATTTTTCAAACAAACAAATCATAGTTATCAAGAAATATTTCAGATGTAGATCCATTCTTAGGCATTTGTGAATTTATTCCCAAAGATCAAAATCCAAGAAGCATGATTAAAACTCTTTATGGTTATTATAAATTTCAAAGAATTTTCAAATTATGGTTTAACATTTCTTTTATTCTATTATCTGAAGATCCTCAAAACATTAATTGTATCCTTAGAGAAAATTGCATTCATAACTTTGCTATTCCTCTGCCAGATAATGATTTTTTTTTAATTAACATATTTGAACTTTGCAAGATTTTCAATTCAAAAAACTGCACGAATCTTTTATTACCATAGAAAAACTTTCAGAACCTGAGTTTAATCTTGCCTCTTTTCTAATTTAATATGTCTATAATTCCAAATTACAATACTGTTATCACAACTACTATCAACAATCTCTTTTATATTAACTATCTATTTAATATCTATACACAATTCTCTAACCTTAACTTTTCAATTCCTTTCAACAATACTTTACTATAACCAATACTTTTGATCCTATTCCACTCCAATTATATAAGATCACTAATCACACCAGTCACAATTTAACTTCTCTTCATAATATTCAAAACCTTATTTTTTTAATTACAATTAATACAAAAGAACTTAATGATTTCACTAAATTACAAATCCTCTCAAATTTAGTCAGTAAAAAAATGATACAGTTCTGCACAGAAACCTAGGACTCTAAAAAAGTACCAAACTGGTATCAAACTGATATCAAAATGTTACCAATCTATAGTAAATTTAATATATGGGTTGTGACCTACTCATATGTTTTTATAATAAATTTAAGTATCAAACTGGTATCAAAGTAGTATCGAAATGGTATCATTAGGAGCCCTACAGAAACCAAATTAAAAAAGAATAAATTTCATCCAAAAAATATTCACAGCAGGTTTGTCATTTATGGCAATTCATCTTTGGCAAAAAATAGAACTGCTATTATTATAGGAAAAGCTCTTTCTCCCCATGTATTCAAAATAGTAAAAACATTAGAATTTTGCTCCTCCATAATTTTGAAATTCAAAGGCAAGACCAATATTTTTTTAACTGGAATCTACTTTTTACATGACAAAAAAGAAAGACAGCAGTGAATTATGTACAATAATTTATTAGAATAGTCAGCATTCTCAAGTTACATTATATTATACTCAATAACTTCAACTCCTTTTTAAAAGAAGCTCTATTCATTAGTACCCTTACTTCTCCATACAAATTAACAATCTATAATTATCTTAACAACTATATAAATATTGATTAACACTTTAATAAAGAAGTCTTTATATACCTTACTTCTATAAGTGCATTGTGCATCGATCAAATCTGGATATCTTGAACACTGGCATCCAAAGTTATTTGATATAAAGTTAGTAAATATAATATTATTTCAACATATTACTACTTTGTCTTTATCAAACTAGATTGGTTTGAATTCAAAAAGGCTAAATCAATCTTTAAGTTCAATATTGATAAGACTACTAAAGAAATTTTAATCAATTTTCCAGAGATATAAACTTATGGCTCTGTGTTGTTCCTTCCACCTTTTAGAAAGAATTTGACAATCTTATCAAGTTCTCAATGAACAAATTTATCAAAAAAACCAAAATAAATATTTCAAAAAAGAGCCAATGCATCAAAACAAAAAACTGTTAAGATCTCAAACCAAAAAAATTAATAAGAGTATAGTCAACATCAAAAGAAACAGATACTTTTTTTCTCTTGATAACAATTTATTGACTCTATACCTTAATATAAATCAATTACCAAGTGTGTCTCTAAAGGACTTTACAAAATTAAAATTGTTGCTAATCAAAGAAGGCCTGCTGCAAGTCTATCAAGAAAAAAAGGAAGAAAACTATTAAAATCTTAAAGCTATGATAGAAAACTTTTATATTAAATTAAAAAGCTATATTAACAAAGCTCTGGGCAAAACCAAATCTAAAATTAATCTCTCTCAGGTTCTTAACATTAAGAAACAAATAAAAGATAATCCAGATCTTGTTAAAAGCATAATTACAAACTACTTCAAAAATATTTTGCATCAAATCATTTAACTTATCAAATTTTCCTAACTAGCAGAATACATATAGTCTTTTCCTGATTGACCAAGAACTCTATAAAGAGGTACTATTAACAATTGATTCCACAATCCTCAATGAAACCATCAGAAATCTTCCCAAGAATAAGGTACCAGAAAGATTAGAAATCAGTTATAAAATCATCAAGCTCTTGAAAAAAAATGCTATTACATTACTTTACAATATCTTTAACACTATCATTCAATCATCCTCTATTTCTAACATGTGAAAATATACTGTTACCATTCTAATTACTAAAAAACTAGTCTGAAGCCATAACTTGAATAACACCAGACCTATATTCCTAATAGACTTAACAAGAAAACTTTTTACAGGACTGATTAACAAAAGACTTATCAAAATCTTAAAGCAAAATCAAATTCTATCTGATTTCAACTTTGCAGAACTTTCTGAACAAAGCACCATGAAACCATTAATCATTGTCAACTCTGCTATCCAAACAGTTAATGTCAACAATAATAAATTCTGATTCATATCTCTGGACATTGCAAAAGCTTTTAATTTAGTTGCTATACCAGCAATTCAAAAGTCTTTTGAAAGAATCAATTATTCAAACAAATTAATCAAGCTGGTCACTAATTTATTTTCCAATAAAAAAGTATCCATCAATATTTCATTTGGTTCAACAGACTTCTTTCTAATTAACAATGATATAAAACAAGGAGAAACACTATCTCTAATCACATGGGTGATCTTTTATAACTCACTTATTGTCAAGTTATCTGAGAATCCCAAAATCAACAGCTATTTGGCTCTCAACACTAGCATATATAGATGATCTCATACTTATCACAGACTTCAAGCCCAAACTAGAAAATCTTCTAGAAATAGCAAATCAATTTTTTAAAATTAATAACTTATTCTATAACAAAGATAAAACCAAAGTAATTAATAACATCTAAATTAAAAACAATTCATCCCAATATATCTTATTTGACAATCACCCTATTCAAGTCCTCAAGCCACATGAAAGCCTAAGATACTTGGACATCCAAATCTCTCTTCTCAATATGCTAAAAGCAAAAAGAAAGAGCTTTAAAGAAACAATCAATAAAATTCTAAAAGAACTTACACATTGGAAATATAAAGAAGAGATCTTATAAAAAATAACTAAGTAAATAGTTCTTGGGAAATTAGAATACTTTCTCTTAATATTATATCTCTGCAAAATTTTGCTCAACAATTTTTAAAGAAAGGTTAATAGACTCATCGAATTCACTTATAAAATCTTTTTAAAATGCTCTAACATGATCCTAACAAACAAAGGGAAATTGAAAATTTTCTTACTTAAAGAAAGACAAAGATTCTCACTAATTAACAATTTAATAGCTAAACTTACAATTTCATGGACTAACAAATATCATTACCAAAATATCAAAACAATTAAAAAAAAAAAAGGCAATTTAGTTTTGCCTATTGTGCAATCCAGAAAAATTCAATTAGAACAATTGGATTTTGAATACAATGATTGTAGCAAAAGGTTTTAAAATCCAATATGTCTAGCATCATGTTTCTTCCATCTTGATAATACTCAAAACTCAATAGGTTTGCTTTTCAAAAATCTCTAAAGACATCACAAAAGAATAGTTATTCATATAGCAAACACACTAAATATTGAATTTGCCAACCAGCTCTTCAAATTTAATAGCATTACTAAGCTCACTTGGCACTAAATTATATTCTATATAGAAATTGCAAGATGTGGACCAGAATCTAGTTGGTTTAAAAATTTTACCAATCTCTCAAATCACAAGAAATTCTATGGTCCAATTTCCAATCCAAAATCTCTTTTCTAAATTGTCAATCCAAACTAAGTTATAGTTAAAACCCACAAAAGAACATCTGAAATTAGGAAAAACATATTGATTAAAGGCAAATAATATTCTTTAGACCAATTTAACAATTTAATCAAGTGCCCAGACTGTCTATTAGGCACTTTTCACCACAACTCTTAATTTATTCCCTTCATCAGCTTATTTGCATCTTTTCTTTGGATATCTATACAAAGTCCTTCTGCATCAAAATTTTGTCTTAATAACTTACTAGAAAAAGTTCTAAATACTCTTCAAGCTCAAAAAAACTGTTTCAGTATATATATCTTCAACCTAACTTCTCAATATAATTTCAACTAATAGAACTGAGTCAAAAATATTTTTACTTAATTCAAGCCCCAAAAAATGATGTTATAGTTAACAACTATTTTATTATTCTTTTTTATTCCAGCACTTCAATATTTAATATTTTCTTAACTATTTAAGATATTATCCAATAGTGCCAAAACTTAACAACTATTAAAATTAGAAATAACAAGAAAATTATTCAAAAAATTCCAGATAACCCAAGAAGAAAAAATAAAACAAAGTAAAAAAGATAAACAATCAGTAAAAAAATATAAAAGATGAAGAATATCTAATTATAAGGAATCACTTATGTATTCAGATGTAAAGAAGCATTAAACTGAAGAAAGTGTACAAATAAGCAAAATTCAGGGGCAATATTAAAGGGTCAAACATAACCACTCTTCTATTATTTCAAGAATTAATATCTTAAGTTCTCAAAAGTTAATCTCCTTCCAATTTACTAAACCCTACTTAAAACTCAAAACTGACAATACTATATATTAGAATATTTTATTACTATACTTTCTCAAAAATCTAAGAATAAACAACACCAATCTGAATAGCAGTATAATATGGTTAAAAAAAATTCTAAGGTTAACCAAAATTTATATAGTATGTAAAAGCACATCAGTAATAGGAACATTTTGGAAAATTCTTAGTCCTTATAGCCTTAAAATACTTACCAAATCTTCCAAACATCTTAAAAATAAAAAAAAACAACTCCTATAGTGATTTAATATTCTTTGGAGCCTTTCTCAATTAACTATATCCAGAACAATATTCAGATCATTTCTGTCCAAGGTGTAAACTTATAATTGAAAATATAAGACATATATTTAAATATATCAAAGCAGAAAAGCAAACAATCCAAATCATCAATATAATAAATAATATATTCTGCCCTAACAAAAATAATATTCCAGTTGATCATATTTGGCAGATAGTCAAACTGTTCTGCAGAGTTATTAGCAAGATCTTTCAGATGCACTTACTCTTCTTTACAATCTTATATGGAAATCAAGATACAATACAGCAAATTCCTTATTCTCTACAAATATAACCTGGAATCGGAATCTCTACCAATTCCGCAAGAACTCTCTTACCAAGTCATATAGTTATTCTCATCAATTCTCAAGTTCCAACTCAAAACCAGAAGACATAACTATAGATCTTTCATTTATTATTACAAATGAATTTATAAATAGCAACTTTAATTTGTCATTATATTTAAAAAATTTAATTTCTAATCTTAACTAACTTATTACTAATAACGTTAAGTAGATATTTATATATATATATATATTTTTTTGTGTAGGTAAACATCATTTCTTTATTTGGTTTGTATATGTCAAGGTATACATCATGAAAGAAACAACATCTCTCATAT
>CAJVPV010001202.1:0-16850 GCA_910591835.1 Acaulospora morrowiae
AGAATATATTTACTTATAGGCAGGTCGATGTTTATAGCAACATATTTCAATGTATCACTATTGTTGTAAATTTTATATCAAGTTTTTCTCTGTAAAAATTGAATTAACAATTAATAAAGATCACAATTTGAGAAGTGCCTCGCAAAAAAAAAAAAAAAAGTATGTAAATTACTTAACAAACTCTTAAAATATCAAATAATATTATATATTTTTAGAATTAAAGAAAAATAATAATTAATAAAAAAAAACAAAAACTCACCCGTTTACCATTGATTTCTTGAAAATTTTCTTGAAAAAAATGCTTTTTTCTCTCTCTTCAATATGCCAACTATGCTATAAGCTCAAGAACATAAGGACTTTAAGGACCACTTTTGCATCAGGATAGAACCTCTGGTCAAAGGCCTATGATATATACAGGTTGCTGAAATTTGTAAATTTTTGACACAATTGACGCAATTATTTGATACAATTAATTGAGTCATTATTAAAATATATAAATAATTGAGTCATTTTCAAACTTACCTACAAAGCTTTCAAACTTGAATCAACTTCATACAAAAGAAGAAATTTCCAATCTTATTAATAAATGCATTAATAATTTACAAAACAACCTTAAATCTATGATACAAAACATCTTAAATCACAAAAATCCCCTACCAACTTTAACAAACTTATCATTCCTAAAAAGAATGAAGTTATCTTTGACCCTACTGAAATACACTCAACTATAGAAGAACATTATAAAACTATCTTTTGAAAAAGACAAATACATCCCTTACTATCTGTAAAATGAAAAGAAAACTACTTATCAATTTCTTCAATCTCATCTGACTGGTACTCCAACCTGCTAAGCCTAATATTTGAACATGAAATTTTTAAAGCCATTGATGAATTACTTACAAATAAAGCTCCAGGCTCCTCAAATATAACTTATTTAATGATTAAAAAAATAAAAAAAGCAATAATTCTCACTCTTTGTGAACTCTTCAACCAAATACTCCAAAACAAAACAATTCCTGAAGAATGTAAAATATATAATATTTTTTCAATCAGTAAAAAATCTCAATGGAACTTTAATATCAATGAAACCAGACCAATAGCCTTAGTTGATTCCTTCAAAAAAATTTTCACCAAAATCTTAACCATTAGACTTAGTTCAATTCTATTTTTACATTTAATTCTCTCTAAATAAAACTTTGTAGGCCTTTCTAACCAAAGTATCTTTGAGTCCATCCAAATTATAAACTCAATCTACAACCAATACAAACTGAAAAAAAAAGAACTCTAAATACTATCACTTGATATCAGTGCAACATTTGATTCAATAAACCTACAAATGCTGGAGAAATCCATGCAACACATCAAACTTTCACAAGAATTCATTAACATCTCCAAAAATATTCTATCCAATCGAAAATGTCAAGTAATCACAAACCTTGGCAATACGATCAAGGAGAAACTATTTTATCTCTCTGGTGAATTATTTTCTATAACCCTCTTATTATACTCTTATCTAAACAAAACAAACACAATAATCTATATCAAAATATGATAGCATACATGAATGACCTTAATATTCTTGCAAAAAACCACTCTTCTCTTTAAAACCAATTAAATATAGCCAATGAATTTTTCAAACTAAATGATATTAAAGCAAACTCAAACAAATCCAAACTAATTATTATTAATTCCAAAAACAAAAAAAAAAACTCTATTTATCTTAATAACAATCTTATCCCACCACAAACCAAACATGATCCAATTAGAATTTTAAGCATATGACTTTCTAAGTCAGATATACAGTAGTTATCCCAAATCAGAAAAACATACTAAACGACACCACATCAATTTCCTACTCTCTCAAAACCAAATTTACTACCGGTTTAATAGCCACATACATATATAACAAAGTTCTACTTTCACAAATCGAATTTAAACTTCAATATTCCTTTCTAACTTCCAATAAACTTATTCTTTTACAAAGAAAAATTGACTTCACTATTAAACACAAATTTCAAATAAAAAAAATTCTTCCCCAAAACTGGTTCTACAACCCTTATATTTTTAATATTAAACCTATCTCTGACTTGCAAAATGAAGTTCTCATTTTCAATTTATACTACTTTTTAACTAATCTCTCTACCTCTAAACTCAAACTACAAGAAATTTACTCCTTCCGATTACTAAACTCATTTCCCTCTTGTCTCTTCAAAAATCTTATCAAAATCTTCATAATAAATACTAAACTTTATATTATTCAACTTATACATAAATACAAAATCTAATTCTGCAATACCTCACCTTGCAATTATAAACTTTCAAACAGAACAACTTTACTTTATAACCTAATCCGAAACTCAAATTGGTAATACACCACAAAACTTCTATTTAAATATTAAATCTTTTATCTCAAAAAACTTCAAATTTTTCAAGGTAATCAACTAATTAAATAGTGCTATATAGCTAGCCAAATTGTGAAAAATCTTCAGGAAAAAACCCTACAATGGTACAAAAAACTCAAGCATCTCAATCTAAAAAACACAGAATCAGTAGCAATTACAAACAAACAACAATAAATAAAAAAAGAAATTGGAAAACAATTGAAGTCTCTGATACTATCATAATTGGAAAAAAACAAAAAACTCTCTTAAAAAATAAAATAATCATTAACTATTATCTATACTGTTGGCCTGGAAAACAGCGAGTCAGTTGCTTCACCAGTCCAATGTTTGTGTAACTAAGGTAAGTCGAGACATGTAAGATTGATTTGCTAAGGCTTTTTGTTATTAACAAGCTTTTCTCTTCTTTTCTGACACCAGCTCTTCTCTTAATAATCCTGGGCTATGTCCTATAGCAGTGATCATCCTTCCTTATATAGTGTGTACTTGAAAAAGTAAGTTGTTAATTACAATATTCCTTATTTGGAATTTCAATTTTTATTATTATTTTTTTTTTTCGATTTTCTATCTCTTTTTTTGCTCATACATTGGCATTACTATTAATATCATTGCTACTACTAGAAAAACAATTAAGGGAAAATAGACTATTGCAGCTAAAACAAACTATGGGTAAGTTATGTAAGCTCTATGACTACATTTTTTATATTGATTATTAATGCTGCTTTACATTTCCAGGGTATGCGATGCAATAGTCACAGTATGTAACTATATCCTGTGACTTTTATAGACTAACAATATCCACTAGTTAGCAATCTTGACAAATCTCTAATCTTAACCAAATATACCAGCTGCATTCTTAATCAAATCTTCAATATACACTCATATTAACTTCAAATAAATGAACTAAACTCTATTCCTCTCCATATCTCCACTCAACTCAAGCCACCTAAAACATGCTCTACTCTTAAAATATAATGAACTCAATAAAATAAAAAATATCTTCTCCTTCTTACAATATTCCAACTATTTCTATTCCTTCCACACCTTAACAATTCCTAATCAAAAAACCTTCAAACCTCAATCATATCAAAACCTAATTTCTATCTACTTAGAAAAATCAACTGAAAAAGCAATTTACTTATTAACGGAAACTAATTAAAACAAAACTATTGTCAAATAAACAGATCTTTCTAAATTATTAACATATAAACATGAATTTTCTTACAACTCAATCTATCTCTTCTGCTTTCTATTCAAACAATTCTTATTATCAAACCATTATCAACTATAATGTTCTTCCTAAAAAACTACAAAATAAGCAAAACCATATTTTCTTTCAATTCAAAAAATCTCTGAACAAATTGCAAAACACTATACAAAGATATAATTTACAACTTAAAACAAAGTATTCAATCTTTGCAAACACACTACTTCTTTTACAAACCTCTATGGAATGCATCTTTATCTCACAATTCAACAATTACTTCAATAAACCTATACTTTAATTCTCAATATTCTTCATACACCCTAACTAATTACTCTAGTTTACTACTCCCTTCTATTCAGAAACATATCAAAAAAATAAATCATCTTTTTAGAACTTTTAATATTATAAACTCAAAAAGATTTCATACAATATTTCAATCCAATTTTCAAAACCTCCCTTATATTCTCAAATTTATTTAATCAGTATCAATACTCATCAACACCTCAGAATTAGCCATCTACAATTTTTGTTTTAAAATTATCTTTTATAGTCTTTTTACCTAATCTCACCTCCACATTACTAAACCCAGCATTTACCTAAATAATCTTTGTTCATATTGCAACAGCTCAAAAGAAACTATCGATTATATTTGGAACTGTCCTATTAATAACAATATTTTAAAAACAATTATTCTCTCAACATAACAAATTATTAACGAAACAATTAACAACTTTCCTGAACATAACTTACAATACTTCAACAATATTTAAAACATAATACAAATTGTTACTGGTTCAATTTTCTTCTCAGTTCGAATTCCTAATCAAAAATCTATCCCAATTATCAAACATACAAATCTTTAACAAACTTCTCAAACTAATATATAACAATATATGGAAACCCAGAAATGATGACATGATCTTTCAAGAAAAAATTCATGGTATTATAACACAACAAAAAAGGAACAAAAATAATATCAAAAACAAGAGCAACTAAACTCGACTTAACAAAAAAAACTCAATTACTAACACAACACCAATAAACTGCACTAACAATAATCATATCTCTACTCTAACATTCTGTTTTTAAATATCTTTTTTAATTGTATTTCACTAACTGAAACTTATTTTCATCTGATATGAATAAAAAACTTAATTATTAAGAAGGCACTGACCTCTAATTTATTAAATAGTTACTTCTAAAATTTCTTCAATTATGGTTTTTATAGAATATATTTACTTATTAGCAGGTCAATATTTATAGCAACATATCTCAATGTATCACTATTGTTGTAAATTTTATACTTAGTTACCTCTGTGAAAATTAAATCAACAATTAATAAAAATCACAATTTGAGAAGTGCCTTGCAAAAAAAAAATAATTAATTAAATAATTAAGTCATAAAACTATTATTTTTGAGGATTTTGGAAATTAATCAACAGCAAAATAATTTATGCCACATGTATACTGTAACAGTTCTTCTTCTTAACTTTGTCTTTATGCACATCTTACTTTATTATTATTATAATAATTATTCTCCACATTATTCTCTACACTGCTTATTTTTTTCTAAAAGTATATTCAAGTAAAGTTTTGGATTTTTCACTTGTTTCAACCAAACCCTTCTAAACAACTTAAATAAAGTATGCTTTATTGTGCTACTTCAATGATATTAAAAATTTTTCCAAAATCAAAAACCAAAACCAGCTCAATCCCTTTAAATTATTTACACAATCTCAATAGCCAATTAAACTTTGACACTCCAATCAAACAAGAACCAAACTGATATTAACCTGTTAGAAATAACAATAATAATAACATTATATAAAGATATATCAAATACTTATCAAATCAAGACCAATTTTGTGAAAATCTTTCATATCCCCCAAAAAAATATTTCTATTAGCCATAACTTAGCAGTATATAAACAGGCATAAGCCATTCATGAATCACTTCTATTGTGATTTCACCTACATGATATTTTTGGTGTTTTAGAAGGCTAGTGTTAACTTAAATGGACACTTAATATAATGACAGAATTATTAATTAATCAATAAAGTCTCACATTTTATGCTTGTTTGCAGTAAAAATAATAATAATTAATAATTAATAAAAAAAAAAACTTTTTTTGACAAACACCAAAAATCCTAAAAAAATTTTTTTTAGGAAATTCCAAGAAAAAGAGTCCAAAACACTTTTAATTGACAAAAGATAGAGGCTATCCAAAGAAACAAACAATCTAAACCTCTTAACACTGGACAGGTAACTTCTGCTTTAAAAGCTAATTACTTTTTTTTAGTTTACTTAATTTTTAGGAAAACAAGCAAAAATTTACAAGAAGAACAATAAACAAAGTGAACAATTTACAGTAAGATCAAAAAAAATAAAACCAAGTATTAACTCTACAGAGCTGTCAACCAGTCGTGTATCAGATTAGGCATTTTTCTAGACACCAATAAGACTTTATAGTAGCTATATTATGTCTGGTAAATCAAATAATCTCAAATATCAATATAAAGCCAAAGGAATATCAAAATTTTTTTTTCAAATCTTGGTTAAAGAAAAAAAACAAAACAAAATATATACACCAAATATTTTACCAAATCTCATATATTGTGAACAGATTTTATCAATTTCAAAAAAAACTAGAAACAGCTTACCCTCCAAAAGATCAACAGTAGCACAAATATGAATATATCTTAAGATCAAACAATCTTAACTTCAAATAAGCAAACATGTTCAAATTTAAAAGTTAAGTATGTGTCAAATTAGCACTGCCCTATAAGCAAAACACACTGGTCACAAAACAAATATGTGAAAAGACAATACATATGTAAAAAACCTGTCCAAAAAATGTATTTTCTTATAGACAAAACCTCTAAGTTAGAAAAGATCAATTTAGGTTATTTTCTTAACTGATAAAGCAATTACTAGAAAGGAAAGCAAACATGGAAAAACCCAGTAGCCTGAACAACAATCAAAGTATATTCTATATTAGTGCAAATTAACAAATTGGAGAATATGCAGCAACTCAATATAGAAAAGCACAATGATAGCAAACATGACAATTATACTTATAGAATAAATTATAAAACACCTTCAAACATTAAATGATAATCATAATGAAGTAATAGATAATGGCTATGCACATTAATAGAAGATGAAGCAACTAACACAACATTATAATTCAAATAAATAGAAGCATTAATAAATATTACAGTTATCAATACAGTAGCAACAAAACTTCTAAACATCAATTTGCATACAGCTGTCCAATAGACACTGGCAAAGGAGTACATCAAACAAATATAGGAGTATAACTAGCAAGTCATGAATATATTGAATGGATTCTTGATTCAAGACTCACAAGTCACTTAAATGGTAAACTTTATTCATACAGTCCATGCAACTTTACAATAGCAAGAAGAAGAAGTCAAGAAAGATGAAACAAACATGTCAGAAAATTATATCAAACAAAACAATACTATATTACAAACAAAAAATAAATAACACATTTCCAAAATAATTATAAGTGAACATACTCCAGAAAGTACAACAAATAAAGAGAAAATAGAGATTCCTGAAATAATTATGGAAGAACAGCTCTTCTCAAGTGAAGATTCCAATATAAACTCACCTATCCCCAATCCAAGACAAGATATTAAAACTTACAAAGACTATAAAACAAGAAATAGACACTATCAATCAACAAATCCCTATTACATCTGTAAAAAAGATGCTTACAAAGCAGAAATGTTACTGGCAAGTACTTTAGGAGAAAACCAAGTTGAACAAATCAAGTATATCACAAACACACTTAAGCTTTTCCCCATCAAGCATTATTTTATTTAATCACACTTTCTCAATAAAAATAGATAATATACTATTTACTTTCAATACGAAAAAGATTGAGTGGCATGTATAAGTAAATTTAAAAACAAAGAAAATTTCCAATTGTTTTCAATACAAGACCCAACATTCTCTCAAAACAACAACAATTTCAATTCCAATAAGAAGTCAAAAGACTTCAAATACAAGAAACCAATTGAAAAGCAAAGTGGCAATATCCCTAACTTATTTAATATAACCAACAAACAAAGCAGAGTTCAGTTTTGAATCAAATGCAATCCACTTCCTCAAGTCAGTAGGAAAGGTTAACTACAACAAATTGCTAATATATTAGAAATACCAGTCAAACATGAGAAGATACAAGTGCTGGAATTAGGAAAGAACAAGTGAATAACTCTCTTATTAGATGAGACAACTGATATACTCAAATGCAAACAATAATTGCTAAACTATGTATAACTACAAGATATAATTTTAAACATCAGCAGAGATGCAGGTCAAGATATAGATACCCTATTAGAAAGCTCAACCAATTTATCAATTGCTAATCCAACATTGAAACAATATATCCTTATGGATATTCCAACACATATTTTTTTCAATAAAGTATAAAGCATTCTTAGCAAATATGAAGAAATTACCTTATTGAAAATTATCAATGGAAACAACAATTATAACAGTGCTATATTTTGTTTTCAATTTACAAAAACAGACTTAAAAAAGATTTGGGCAATTTTACTTGATAATCTAATAGTCAAAATAGCATCTCTAAAGAATTATCAAGTCATCTTTCAGAAATGTAATTAAATCACTATCAGATTATATGACATTAGAAAAATAACATCAGCCTCACAAATAATAAGTGCCAAAAAGCACTTAAGATTAAAACAGTATATATTTCACTTAATAGTAAAACAGGTAAAGGAAGAAATTTCACTATTATAGGATTCCAAAAATCAAAAAGACCTCAACAAAGACCTATCAGCATATATGAAACTGCTTGGATGCAAAGTCTGGTGGAGCACCAAAGACAATACAAAAACATATAAATGTATTAACAAAATATTAAAGACCCAAATCCAAGAGCTCAGTTCAAAAAAAGAAAACTAGTATAATTATCTTCATATGGCAAGCTTCTTCTTACCATTAAACAAGAAAAAGCCCAAAGCAATCTGGTTCAAACAAACAAAAAAGGAAAAAATAAACAAGTCACAACTGAATTAACAACATCTGAACAAAACATGTCCATAATATCAAATCCATGGAATTCAATTAAAACAATGTTAGAATCAATCAGTATCAGATTGACAAGTTTAGAAGATAAGAAATATAAAAATAACAAAAAATCCTGTTACTTTTCCTAAAAAACCATAACAGTTCAATCAAAAATTAACATTGGAGAAAATGAATCATCAAAAAATAAACCACAAAAAGAATCTTCAACTTCAAACCTCTCATCAATCAATACTTTGGACATTTTTTATTCAAAACTTTTTCTAGAATCATACAATTAACAATCAGATACTGATATTACTATCTTCTTATATGAGCAAAAAAAACTATTTCTAAATAATCAAAATACAAATATTAACAAAATCAACTCAAAAAAGCACTGATACAATCTTAGCAACAACTCTGATACTCACATACTATATATAACAATAGATATATATAATATCAGAGAGATTACATATGATATAAATCAAACCAACCTAATAATGAAACTGTTAGAAAGAAAAATCAATATTTTAAGTCTTTGTAAGATTAAGCTCTTTAAAGAAAATCAATCCTAAACTAAAAAAACTTCAAGTATATCTCAAATGTTGAGACAGACAACTCCAGAAGTGCAGAAGTCCTATTGCTAATTTATAGAAACATTAAAAGATATATAGTGTCAATAGACACAATTAAAGGTTATCTAGTAGCAATCAATTTGTTTAACAAAGGTCACAAGACAGGGATTGCTCAAATATATCTACCTAGTAATAAGAGAAAAAGTTGAGAACTACAGAAAAAGATCTTGAAATTATTACAGGTCTATTTACAGAAAAACTATGAAATCATAATAATGAATAATTTCAATGCAACACTAAATCCAAAAACAGATTGCAAAACAATAAACAATATACAAGAGTTCGCTAGATCTGAAAATCCTGAAATTGAATTATTCAACCATAAAGACTATTGAAATCTTTCTGATCTACAACAATTATGGGAACTGGTAAAAACTATATATACTTGGGAAAACAAAATAAGCTCTAGTGGAATTGACTATATCTGGGAATTTTATAGCATAGAAACAATATACTCCAATTCAGCAACAATAATTTTTATTTAATTTCCAACAGTAATTATACCATGCTTAAATATGGTTTCTAAATTAAAGACAATAATATAATTCAAATGTTTCTCATTATTAAAAAAGTTTTTTTTTAAATATAAGATTAAAAAAAAACATCTACAAAGATTATTTGCAATTTGGGCCATTTAATCTAAGTGTTTTTTGAATTATGTTCCTATTAAAGTAATGAATAAATAATTTTATTCCTTCAAAAGGGATATAATTAATTTGTGAAATTTTATATATTAAATAGTTTAGGAACCTATCCTTAACCATACTATCTACTCAAGTTACAGTATATAAGATATCATATTTCAAAACCATCAAATAAACATGGAAAAGCTTAAGCCCTATAGAGAAAAGATAATTAACAACACCAAAATAACGGAATCACAATGGAAAAAATACATATTGTTAGTCTGGTAAAAATTACATGGTATAGTTATGTACCATAACTATTGCGTCACGTACCCTGGAAATTTAGGATAGCATTAGTAATTAATATAGCAAAATGTAGTCATAGAGGCTTATGTAACTTACCCATAATTTATTTTAGTCCTGATAGTTTAGCATCATCAATTTATGCATCAATAGTATAGCTGTGAAACTAATAATTAATAAGTTGGTGGGTAAATAAATAGCAGTAGTGTAGAAGAAAGGGAAGACAAACATGAACACGTACAAAGTAAATTAATAAAAAAAGGAATTAAAAAAGAAACGATAGTTACTTTGAGTTGCTATAAAGAGAAAGTAATAATTAACAACTTACCTTTTTGAGTACGCACCGTTTTAGGAAGAATAATCGCCACTAGAAGGATATAGCCTGGGGTATCAGGAAGAAAACGAGTGCTGGGAAAGAAAAGAAGAGAAGTTAATTAGTACTGCCCGGCTAAATCAATCATACACACCTCAACTTACCTTTAGTAATACGAACTTTGAACCGGTGAAGCAACTAACTCACCGTTTTCTGGCCCAACAACATACAAGATTGATCAAAAGCTTTAACAAAGTAATATATTATCTTTAATTCATACAATGAATAATAATTAGACAAATAGTAATAAATGTATATAATTAATTCAAGACTCATGGAAAATATTTGAGAAAACCCTAATAACTACAGCCTTCAATTACTTATATTGTAAAAAAAGAACAATAAGAAAAACAGTTAAACTGTGTCAATATAAGAAAAGTCAAAGAGAACAACTCACACTTTATAGCTACCATCTAATTATCAAAACTTTCAACAATTGGTTCAACTTCCAAGACCCTGAAGAAAAATTACTGCAGTTCAAAAATTATAAAAGAAATATAATAAAATTAAGCAAAATATAACCCCAATAGCTTCAATTTTCAAATCTACTCAATAGTTAGCTAGAATCTTGAAAGAAAAAGAAAAAAACAACATACTAGTTCTTCAACTCAAAGAAACAGCCAATTCCTTAAAAAAGACATGTCTTAATGAAGAAAGAAGTAGAACCAATGCAGAAATCAAGCAAAAAATTCAAAAAAGATGTAGAAATATCCAAAAAGAACCAAAGAAAGGTAGTACAAGACCTGACAAACAACTTCTGAAACAAATAATTATAGATAGAATTTGTATTCAAATAAATTAGAAAGAAAAAAAATATCATTAAACAAAAAAAAATTTTATATCAAACCAAAAAATATTACAAAAAAACCTTCAAAAAGAGAAACAATAACTTTGAGCTACTGAATAAAAAATGGAAAAAGCAATATGTATCAAAAGCTAAAATAAAAGAGGAATGGTATAACAAGATAATGAATATCATTTTTGAAAATAAGTTGGAAGAAATATTAAAAGACCGTTCCAATAATAAAGCAATAGAACCCAATAAGATCAAATATGAAATGCTAAAAAAACTAAAAACAAAAGGAAAAAAAATACTATATCAACTTATGAATATATATTTAACTCATGGTACAACTTCAGTGACATGGAAGAAAAGTCTTCTTTATTCCGTTTCAAAGAAAAAAGAATGGCAAGGCAATTTAAGCAACATTAGACCTATAGTCCTTCCAGATATCTCACAAAAGGGCTTCACAAAAATTATTACCAACTGATTATCCACTATATGTAAAAGACAATATTCTAAAGGATTTCAACTTCGCAGAACTACCTGGAGAAAGCACTTCAAAACCCATTCATTTGTTAAATAATATCTGTAAAGAGGCCAAAAAAGAAAAGAAGAAATCCAAAAAAAACTCTCTCCCAAACGTATCAGATTCCTTAAAAATTTTCTTTTTAGGCAATCAGAAAAAATTTTGAGAAAAAACAAGCAAAACGTTCTTGGGGGCTCCTCCCCCAAGGTAAAACCTCCAAACCCAGTATATACTCTCTTGGACATCATTCTTATTAACCCAAGCAAACTTCTGTTTGCCATAGTCTACATGGAAATAAACACACGCACTATTCTAGTCCCCCTTCCAGGAAATGACATATCCATTCCACCACTCATTAGCTTCCCCAAATATTGGATTATTCCAGTCCAGGAAAGCTCCTCACAAGCCCAAAATGATATCCCAACAATCTATATCGAGTTTAGTACCTCTAAAACTACCAGAGCAACCCACCAAGCATTTACTATAGTAACAGCCAGCAAACCAAGGAAGAAGTTTAGCTCTCAACTGGAGGAGTTTTTCAAATATCAGGACAGCAACAAACTCAGCCAGGCTGACTGAGAACAAATAGCTCAAAAAGTTATCAGCAGCAATCTTAATTACAATTGGCACCTGTCATGGAACCAAGTTAACATTATAAATAAGGAAAACAGCACATTTCAATTTAAAAAAATATTAGACTCATTTATTCACCCTCCACCAAATACCTCAGTACAGGAGGAAAACCTACTACCATCGTTAGACAATACTGCAATTAGTTTCTCCCCCACACCTGATAATTCTCAAGCCCAAAAAATCACAAACAGCTCACCTCCTACATATGATCAACAAAGCTTATCAGTAGTACCAAATGTGCAAGTCATGCACACAAGCACGCCTAAAGACCACGACACATTACATGATCAACAAGAAGCAGGTGACATGATGCAAGTTGACAACTTTTAGCATACAGTTATCCCTGATGCCAATCAGGACAAATCTGGCAGTACAATCAGACCAACAAGTCCAGTATCTGCGATCGACATCTCCATAGATCCCATGGAACAGGACATCTCAATAGAAAACATAGAATCGCTAGTGGAATTCAACAGACAAGTGCAAATAGACTTGGAAGAACTTCAAAACTCATTATTGGATCACCCCACTAGGCCAGAAACCATAGACCTGAACCTAACAACGCAAAAATACAATGTTGCAACTCCTCCAAATAAGGAAACAAGTCTTGTAGGCAATCTCTTAGTATTACTTGAGTCATCAACCACCTCAAATAGTGTAACAATCTTATCAACCTAGCAATCACTAGACTCAAGAGTGCAAAGAGTAATCAATCTGCTCATGAAAAGCGACCCCAATACCCAGCAGATAATAGATGAGGACTCAACCAAACAGCCCATTAATACAGATAAACCTTTTGTTAGTAAGCACAATATAATTATTGATTTGACTGCACAATTAAGTCACTGCCGTGCAAATGTCCAAGAAGTCATGAACACTTTCAAAGAAATCACTAACAAGCCCAAAGGCTCTGTTCTCCAAGAGCCGCAATTCACCATCTTTACTAAAATTCTACTCAGAGACAGATCCTTTTTCAGATCATTTACAAAAAACGAGTGCCTTAAAGGTAACCACCAAATAGAATATGAGGCACTTGAAAAGAAAGCACATATCAAATACAAGAGACAAAATGACTTAGAATACATCAACAGAAGTACAAAAAGAAAAATCCGCTGGCTTTTAAACTCAACTCTGTTCGTTGCCTGCCTCAGATTCACAGGCTTGTCAAAACTCAAGTACTACGAAGTAGCACAGCTCCTTGAATACAGCTGCAACTATCTTATTAAAGATAATGACAAGACATTAGACTATATCAAAGTACTAGACATATGCAAACAAACACTTTATGAGCCATTACCTCCACTGGCCCAATCCTTCGATCAAATCCCATCAAATATTATAATCAGATTACCATGCCAACTACCAATGAGAGGAAGAACACACCTACCCAAAGAACTATCAGTTCTACACACCTACTATAAGTTTGAGCACATACCAGATTCATTCTTTTACACTCCTTCTCTACTCCCAGAGAAACCAGAGGAACTTAACAAAGTGACTAGACCACTGTTTCCTATCGTTGAAAGAAAGGACCCTAAAATGCTTACTGAAAAAGCCAGGGAATTAAGAAAGCACTACAGGGTCCCACAAAAACTACCCAAATCTTATTTCAACCTGCATCCTCCAAAGAAACCTCTGCCAGCATCGTATGAACTTCTCCCACCTCATTTAGCAATATACTTTCTGCATGACCCCATGATAACGGACACTTGCAAACTTATTGGCATACTAAGAAAGGAGTACAAGCTTATTATCTTGCCAATAGATTACTACAAGTACAAAAGACCTCTTCCTAGGTCCCCAAATCCACTCTTAGATGAAATTGATATCCTAATCCCAGCAAATACCAAAGAAAATGCAATGGCCTTAATTGCTCGACTGAGAAGTGACTTCAAATTTAGCCTTCCCCTCGGTCCAGCATGGATCGACCCAGCAATCTCACAAATTAATAAAGAAAAACTGTCAAGTAAAATCAGTGAAGTAGATGTCTCACTAGGAATCAGTATCTTCCTGGACTACAGAAATGAGCAATATCAAGAGAAAATTAGAAAACTCGACCAGAGATATGAATTTCTTACACTGCCAGAGGACTGGTTCAAAACTCCCAAAGCACTTCTCTCCTCAATTGAAGAACTGAACAAATTCAACCAAGAAAATCATATAGACATCCAATTCCCTCTTAGAGATAATAATGACCTACCAACTTACATTGCTCAACTTCACAAAAGTTACAACTTCGACATACTACCAGACGAATATATACTTGCAGAGGACTTACTGGAGCCCGGTTTTGATCTCATCCTATTTATTTGCTAAGATGAGAAGCTCATCCAACTATATATACTCATTGAACAGTTTTATACAAAATACTATTCCTGACATCAACACTGCTGCCACAATTAAAAATCTCCTCAACATTACAACATTAAACATAAGAGGTCTCAATGAAAGATCAAAGTTAACAACTCTCACATATGACCTCACAAATAAGAGATCAATAATGTGTTGTTCCGAAACCAAAGTCTCTGCAACTAATCCCCTCCCAAAAAAGCTTAATAACAAGACCATCATTGCAAGCACACCATCAGCATCATCAAAAAATAAATCATGCCTAATTGTAGGCGGTGATCTAGTCAATTACATCTTTGCAACATATGTAGAAAATGAGTACTGGTGCTCAGCCTATCTGAAATTCAAGCCGAAAATTGACTTAATTGTTACAGCCATTTACTTGCCTCATGAGACAAGTGAAAGGAAAAAGTGACCAAGTTATTTGTAAAGCACTTAAAGAAAATTCAAAGGATCAACTCATCAAATATTGGCAGGTGACTTCAACTCCTACCCTACAGGCACTTCATCCATCAACGCACCAACAACAAATGCTAAAAAAATGATCTACAATTATTTGTTCAATTGGGTGGACATCATGAAAGTCCTAAATAGAAAAAGTGAATTTACTCATATAACACAATCTAGTGCTTCAAGAATTGATCAAATCTGATGCACAAACCACCTTGGATCCAAAGTCCTTAGTGCAAAAACCTCAGAGTTCCTATTAATCGTCACAGATCACAAACAAGTCCAAATAATTTTTGATTGGTTTGAACACAAGCTCAGAGCCCCAGGCTGCTAGACTAAGTTATTTGATTGGAAACAAGCCACGCCAGAACAGAGAAACAACTTTCAAGAAGAAACAGATCTCAGAATTTCCATGAGGGACAGTCACTCTTGGCTCTTATTCAACCACACTATTGTAAATGCAGCCAAGAATAACTTACCATGATAAAACCAGTTGTGAACAAGGCCCCCCAGTATAATGGAGGTCAATATTATAGAACAGTCATGCGAATTAAAAAGATTATTTCTAAAAAAAAAAAATCTATCTCAATAAGAGTACCAAGGCATATTGTACAAATTCACGAAAAGATCTTTGGACCCACACTAATCTCTATCAAATTCTGAACCAGATTAAAAATACACTCATCAAAGAAAGACTCAATGATATCAAAGAGTTTCATGCTGAACAAATCCAAAGAAACATCACTAATAACTTTATAAAATTTTGGAAAAGACCAAAAAGTTTTATCAAAAAAGCATTAGATAACCTCAAGCCCTCACTAGATCTCAACTTCATACAGGATGAGCAAGGCATCCTCACAAATGACCCAGAGAAAATTAAAAATATCATAACCAACCATTTCAAAAAGGTCCTGACGAATAACAACTTCAACCTGTCCAATCCATATTGGTCTGACAAATATGTTCCTATTAGTACGATAGAAGAAGGCACATATAACAACATCTTGAATCCAATTAGCCTCATCAAAGTTGAGGACACTTTGCAAGAACTACCTCTAGATAAGACTCCAGGATGCTCAGGTATTACGTACGAGATAATCAACTCCCTTGGACACGCCTCAAAACAGATACTTCTACAGTTGTACAACAAGGTTATTGATGACAAAATCACCCTACAAAGCTGGAAAAAGTCAACAATTGTACTGTTACCTAAAAAAATTATATGGTCGCGAAGAGTCTTAGACACCCACCTGATATTCTTAATCGAGTCAACAAGAAAAGTTTTTACCAAAATAATCAACACTAAATTGTCGAAAACTATATATGAGAATAACATCCTGTCAATAAATAATTAAACTCTAAAAACTCTTTCCCGCAAATCATTTTTTGACTAAAAATTTCCTTATTTGGCAATAGCTCTCCAAGAAACCGTTCACCTCCAAGCACTTCCAAGTGCTTCCAACCATTAAATAACTCCTACCATGGAGCAATCACCAAC
>CAJVPV010001203.1:0-16848 GCA_910591835.1 Acaulospora morrowiae
TCACTTGCGATAAAGAGTGTAAAACATTTTTTCTTGCTTAAAATTACCATAAAAGGAAAATTTTTAACAAAACGGACACGATCAGGAGAGAGTTTTTGCTAGATATAATTTTTTTTGATCCAGCTTTTAAATAATACATATATAATATAAATTTTAGGATTATACTAGAAAATTTCCAGTTCATCTTTGAAAATAATTATCCATATATATATTAATATTAAAGTGAGTCCTTATATCTTTATTAATAGAGTAAAGTTTAATTTTTTATATGATTAATATTTAAATATAAATTATATTGCTATAGATATTAGCTTACTCTTTATTTAACAGATATATTATTTGAAAAATTTTGAAGCAAGAAAAATCTACAAAACTATTTATTATAAAAAATAAAAAATAAAATAATATTTGAACAAGATTATTATTTATGAAAGAATTTTGATAAAAATATATAGTTAATTGTTGTAATAATAATAAAATTATTATATGTGATTTCTGGATATATATATATATGGTCTAGTCAAATAATGATATCATATAAATCATATATAATTAATAATATTATTGTAAATGGTATAGTAATTTTAATTAGTAGATATTGTTTTGATTTGTAAGAAATAAAAAGTATTTTATATTATTATAATAATAGTTTAATTTATTGTTAGAAATATTAGAATTCATATAAGACACTAATTATATATTCTTCTAATTCAATAAGTTATTATGTTGTTTTAATATATTTAGATAATATAAGATATAATTAATATTTTGTATATTATAGATTTTTTAATGAAAGTAAACTGATTTTTGTTTTTGTAAATATGAAAATAATAAGAACTAATAATTAACCAGAAGATTATAATATTAATTTAATACTAATTGTTATTATATACAATATGTGATAAAATTAAATTCAGACATTTTTCAAAAACTGTATTACTATTAAAAATATAATAAATTAATTAGAAATTGTATTATAATATATAATAAAAATCAACAATACAACTATATATAGTTGTCATTAACAAAAAAAAAATTCTAAAAAACTGTTTTTTAAAGATTATATTGTTTTTGTTTTAGAAATAATTTGTATAAAGAAATGACTTTCATATAAAGAATTTTCTTTTTGTTTGTTTTTTCTAAAACTCTGGAAAAAAAAAACTGGTTTATAACTTGTATAAGCTTATATAGACTTGTATAATATAAATAATATTGTAAAATTTGATATTTATATACTCCACTATATAAAATATATTTAAAAAAACTCAAAAGCTAATTTAGCTTAGCTTATTAAAAGCCTTAGTCTTTTCTATTCCAAGTAATTATTTGATATAGTTGTTAGTCACTACATTTTTTAAAGTAAACTATTGCTAAAATCCCAAGTATTAATCTGAATTTCAAAATCCTTATTGCTTTAAATTATACATATTGCTAAAATTCATAGATTCTTGACACAATTGATACAATTATTTGATACAATTAATTGAATCACTATTAAAATATATAAATAATTGAATTATAATACAATTATTTTTGAGAATTTTGAGAATTGAGTTAACAAAAATAATTTATATTACATGTATACTTTAAATTAATCCTTCAGTTTATATTTTCTTCTTAAGAAACATATTTTACTAGACAAAGTTTTTTGAAAAAAAAAGTTATTTAAAAAGATAATTTTTATAAATAGAGATGTTTATAAAAAAGAGTTTTTTATTTTTTATTTTTTATTTTTAAATTTATATTTAAATTTATATTGAATATTATAAATTATAAAAATTTTTTTTAATATAAATAAAAGTAAAAATTTTTTTAAAAAATTTAATAGTAAAATAGTTTCAAATTTATATATAAAAATTTAATTAAAATTTTATTGTTGTTTTTTTATTTAAAATAATATTTTATAATAAAACTATTAATTATATATTAATAAAATTTATTATTAAATTATAAAAAATATATGTATATTTAAAATTTTATATAAATTAAATAAAGATTCTAATAATTTGATTTGATTTGATTTTGATTTTCAAATTTATATTAAATTTAATATATAAATTATATTTATAATTTCAAAATTGAAATTAAATAGACTTGAATTATAATTCACATATTAAATTTAATATAAATTTGAAAATCAAAAATCAAATCAAATCATATTATTAGAATCCTTAATTATATTTTATTATAATATTTAATGGTGTTTTAAATCTTATATAATTTATATAAATTTATATAAATTTAATTTTTTTTTTTTAAGTAAGTAAATATTGTTGCTTTATTATAATTAGGGCTCCGAAAAAGTACCGAACTGGTATCGAACTGGTATCGAAATGGTACCAATCTATAGTAAATTTAATATATAGGTTGTGACCTACTTATATATTTTTATAGTAAATTTAAGTATCGAAGTGGTATCGAAGTGGTATCGTTAGGAGCCCTAATTATAATTATAAAATTTTAAAAAATTTATACATGAAAAAAGTAACAACATTTTTCATATGACTAATTGATCAGTGAGTTTAAAACTAGCTTGTCTACAATAAACTATCTAAGTTATAAAGAAAAAGAAATATTAAAACTAATATATTGTCAAAGATAGTGCCAAGCAAATATAAATACCTACTCAGATTTATATGTAAAAAGACTATAAGAAATAAAAAAGAAATAAAACACCAAGCAAAAAAATAGATGCAAAAAAACTAATTGTAAAGCTAATGATGCTTCTAAGAAGTATGCTACTCTGATGATTCCATTTAACTGAAGCATGGTATATATGTACTTATTACAAATAACCAGACTATTATCCAAAGTATACAATAGTATTTATAATATATTTCTTTGATAGTTGATTTGTTATAATGATTATATTATTGTTTTGTTAATATGATTAGTAATTAGTTTGTTTATTAATAGTATAATTGATTTGTTTATTAATAATATGATTTTGTTTTGATAGTTGTTACCAAAAAAAGTTTTATTTATATTGATCAGTGTAAAGATAGATTCCTAAATTATTTAGTATATAAAATTTTACAGATCAATTATATTTCTTCAAAAGAAATAAACTTATTTATTTATTACTTTAATAAGAACATAATTCAAAAAACACTTGGATCAAGTGGCTTAAATTACAAAAAATCTTTATAAATGGTTTTTTTTTGACATTATATTTAAAAAAAACTTTTTTAATAGTAAGAGACATTTGAATTATGTTATTACCTCTAATTTAGAAACCTATCTTTAGATCAGTATATAGTGTTTTGATAATATGAATTTGTTTGAGTAATTGATAGTGTTTGATTGATTAGTTTTGAGATGTTGATCAATTGCAGAAGTAAACTGATTGCAGTTTTTTTGTAAAAAATTTTTTTAAAAAAAGGTTTGTATTTTTTATAGCATAACAAAATATGCTAAACAATAGTAAAAAATAAACAATAAATATATTATTAGTTCTTCAAGTTAACAATATAAACATTTTTAATATATGGTTTGGTTTTTTTATTTATAAAGAAGATTTTTAAGAAAAAAATATGATATTTAATAAGAAAAGTATATTTGAAAAAGTAAAAATATGAAGAATTCCAAGAAAGATTTATAAAGAAGTAACTGTTATAAATCTTTTTTCATGCAATGAAAAAAAAAAATAAGATTTCCAAAATTTGTTTTTTTTTGGCCAAAGATCTTATTTCAATACACCAGTATATTTCTTTAATTTTCCTGAGGTTCTTATAGTAAAGGTGAAAGATATATGAAAGACTTTAAAATATTGAAAGGCAAAAAATATATTTGTTTCTTTAATTTTGAAAGATAATTACTAAAAAAAAAAAATTTTTTAAAAAAAAGTTATATATGAAAAAGAGTTTTTTTTTATAAATCTGAACTATAAAATTAAATAATTTTTTATTAAATAAGTAAAAAAATCTTTTTTTATTAATTAATTAATTTATATTTTCTTTATAATAATATATATACAGTGAAATTTGATATAATATAATCCTAAAACAATTAGTAAAAATTTTTAAAAATTCTACTATAGTAAGATTTTTTAAATTTTATTATTAAATCCATTATATTAAGATTATTTTATTATAACTGTTTTTAAGTCTATTTTATTTTTTTTTTTTTTACTGTTAAGGTAAGACAGTGCTCTAGTTTTATTAATATAGATAGTTTTTTTGTTACATCAGTGACATATCTAAATTATATACTATATTAAATACTATATTAACTAGAATCTACCCACAAGCCTAAACTATCCAGGTATAGTCTGCTGCCCTACTTACATTACTCAAGCATTTTTCTTTTCATATACTTTACATGACACTAATTACCATTTTTATCTGTAATTACCATCTTCTTTTTAATTACCCAAGAATGGCCTAGGACTTCTTGCTTTTCCAGGTTGCCTTACCAATGTAAGTAACTAATTCTCCAATATATTACTGGATTGGGAAAACACCTTTTTATATAAGAGACACTTTTGATACCCATAGGGAAATGATTACCAATTCTTTTTTTCATTCTGTTCATTCTTTTTTTTTCAAACTGATATCTATGCATTTTTTTTTACTGCTTCTGGCAATCATCATGTCCACAACCGGATGATCATCACACTACGACTCCTTTTTCTTGATAATCACAATCTCAATGCCTGCGGAATCTTCATATAAATCGGCTTAGTATAAGAAATGACACTTGACAAGTTATGATGCCGGATATCTTTTTTATTTTGTTCCAACTGCCTTCATCTGAAGTTGAACTAGTATCTTGTGATCTGACCTGTGAAGCACTAACCACTGTGCTATAGACCTACAGATCTTTTAAATCTATTCTATTATATTAAAATTTTTATGTTTCACTATATCAAATATCTACCATATCAAATTTTACTATATATATACAGTAATCATCATAAATAACAAGAATTTAATGACACATAACTGTTATATATAAATTTTCTGATCATGCGCTTCTAACAAAATCAGCTTTTAATAACAGGTTGTTTGTATGTATAACTTAAAAACAAGCCACCAAAAAAGCCTTCCCTATTTAGTTTTCCTGTTTTTTTTTTATCCTAAAATGGAAAAAATCCCTCTTGCTAACTGATGAAAGATTATAAATGAGCTTTGAAATTGTGGTGTTCGCGATGCTCCGACTCTAGCAAAATTAAGTGATGTTCTGCTTTCTACAGCATACAAGTATATTACCCAACTAAAAAAAAATCATAAACTTGGACCTATTTTATGCCCTGGACAACCAACAATTTTAACTCCCCCAAATCGACATGTGTTAGGAAAAATTATTCAAAATAATTAATACCTTATCTATAAAGAAATCGTCACTAAGCTTAGTAATAAAGTTAAAATATCAGCATGAACGGTAAATCATGAGCTTAATAAGCTTGGTTACTACTCATGTTACCTCCAAACAGTATCTTTACTTATCATGAAGCAATGTGAACGATGTTTAGAATAGGTGACTACTTATGCAAAGCAGAATTGAAAAAATGTTGTATTTTCAGATAAAACTATCTTTCAGATGTTTTGTAACACCATGACAGTATTTTACAAGACCAGAATGGATGTTTTACAAAAGGGGTTCCAAAACACCCAGCAAAAGTTCATGCGTGGGGTGCTTTCTTGGCGCACGGAACGATTGGCTTCCATATTTTTACTCGAAACATGAATGGGTCACTCTATCGCGATATTTTAACTAATAATCTTTTTGAAAATACATCTAGGATTTTATTATTATATAATTTTTGTTTACATTTATTTATTTGTTTAAATTTTCACTTATTGCCAAAGTTCTTTTTTTAATTCTCTATTTTCTAGTAGTAGTCCTAGATTATTCTCAATATTTTTAAAATCCTTTAGAAATTCTTCTATAATAATAATTTATGAATCAGTCATTTCTTCATCTTTGCTATTTGAATTTTCTTTTTCAAATCCAAAACCTTTTTTAATTCTTTTCTAAAAATATTATTAGCAATAATTGATAATACTTTGAAGATTTTTAAAACTTACATTTTTTTTTTTACTTTGCTTTTAATTAATATTTTATTTATTAAAATACTTTCATTATTCGGATCAAGAACTGTTTGATATATTGCAATATATTGTTGGTGGGAAAATTGCATAAGGCATGGCCATGATATGTGATTTGGTATGTCACATATTCTGAAAATTGGGAACAATTAGTGGGGTTGCATAAGCAATGACACAATAATTAGAGTTTAAAATAGACTTTCTATAACTTCTCTTATAAGAATAATCTATCGATAGTCTATTTTTCCTTAATTGTTTTTCTAGTAGTAACAATGATATAAATAGGAGAGAAAATTGTAAAAAGAAAGGAAGAGGTTATACAAATAAGAAGAACCATTCCTTAAATTAAAACCTTCTTAATTAGGACATGTGATAATCATTGCCAAAAGAAGTAAATCTAATTAACTTACCTAATCTAGTACTTGTTGCAAATAGAATATTTGGGACCATGAAAGAAAAAGTGATAAAAATCCGTCAAGAGAAACAATAACAGAAAGAGAAGGAAAGAGTTAATAGAACTTGACTAAACAATCCACATGCCTCAAGTAGAAAAGCCAAACACTTACTGACGTTATGCAAGAAGTGCTCCAGAGAAGCAACAAACTTACCAAGAGAGACATCAACAGTATACATGTTGCTAAAATTTGTAGATCCTTGATGCAATTGATGCAATTATTTGACACAATTAGTTGAGTCACTATTAAAACATATAAATAATTAAGTCATGATGCAATTATTTTTGAGAATTTTGGGAATTGAGTCAACAGCAAAATAATTTACACCATATGTATACTACAATGGCAAATAATATTTGTTTCTCAGAGATATCATTCTTTGGCCAGACTTTTTTGAAATATAGACTATTATGTTTTGTATTTCTTTTCTTAAACATTTGTGAAGGTTTTCAAAGCATTTGGCAGTCTTCTGAAATTGTTTCCAGGTCAAAAATATTGGTGGCGATTGCATTTATATTTATTGTATCCAAATACTTTTCACCAAAAACAGAAAACATAACATTACGAACTTTTGAAGTCATAGTTCTATAAAGTGATCACTGCTGTTTTACAAGCTTTTAAAGTAATAAGGTAAGTATTTAATAACTGAAGAACTAAAGTTATTAATATTTATAAGAATTACCATTTGATGAATATACTTTTCATAATATGTTTTTCAGCATTTTTTTGTGAAACCTTCGTAAAACTCTGAATGTTTTTGCTGAAAAAATTCCTTAATTGTTTAACAAATATCTTTATGTTTTGAATATATTTTTTCAAAAAATACTTCTTTTGTGATACTCTTATTTAAATAAAATATAAGTTTTTGAAAATCTTTGAAAAATTCAAAATAAATCTAACTTTGATAAAATCATATTTGGTTATTAAATGTTGACTTATATGAATTTTATTTTTTAGACAGGTAAACTTATCTTCTATAATTTTTTGTTATTCTAACAATTGATCAATTTTTTTATAAAGGTCTTCATAGGACTCTATGATTCTTTCAATACTTTTACTAGAAACTAAATATATAAGTTAGTATTTATTTTAAATTATAACAAATTTTTAAATATATCTAAAGTTTCTTCAAATATTCTTTATACTAGTGTATTAAAAAAAAATTTGAAAACATATTGTCTAGGGGATCTCAATCACTTCTGAGATATTTTTGTTTCTATTTTAATAGAAGTCAAAAGTTTTTATTTAGTAGAAGGCCTTTGGGTTTCCTAAGTATTCTTTGTTTTTTTAAAAAATTTTAAAGTATTTCTTTAACTTTTTTCTTTTTCTTTTTTAACAGAATCAGAAATAAGTTTTTGAAACATTTTATATATTTTTAGTTTTTTGTTTGATATTAAAGAAAAAGTAAGAACTTTAGAAATCTTATATAATACAAATTTTAAGAAATTATATCATATTATAACTGCAAACTTTTCTTTATCACTTTTTAAAAATTACTTTATAAATATAAATAATTAAATTATTATACAAAAATGAAATTATTCTGACCTGTGGGTCCATAGTGCAGTGGTTAGCACTCCACAGGTCAGATCACAAGATACCGGTTCAATCCCAGGTGAAGGCGATTGAATAGTTCCATATAATATCTAACACCATAACCTGTTATGTGCTGTTTCTCATGCGAAGCCATTTCACACGCTGATTCAGCGGGCGTTGAGATTGTGTTCTTCAGAAAAGGTGTTGTGGCGCATTGATCGTCTGGTTGGTGTTATGATGATCAACATCATGTTTGATGCATTCCCCAGTTCCATATCGGTCATTTTCTCTCCTATAGTTCACGAGACTATAAAAGAAAAACCTGTTAATCCCATTAGGCAACTTCGGGATGATCACTTAAAACAGGGCCGGAACCTTACAGACATATTTGGAGATTCAAGGCCATTTTACAGAAGTTGCGCCCTGCTTGGTATTCGTACCCCTAGATTTGGCAGCCTAAGCCAACTAAGAGCCTATGGAGTATCCGCTGGAGGATTTAGGAGTCACGTCCCACTAGGCCTGATGGTCTCCAGGTTTGGCAGTCTGCGCCAACCATAGGAATAACTCTTGGAGCATTTACTAGGAAGTGTAAAGCAGTAAGATCCATGATATCCGGGTATGTGAATCATAGGATAAAATGATAGGGGACCCTAGTGATGGTCAATACAGGCAAAAAACAAAACCAAAAAGCCCTTTGTAGTCCACACTTGAGTATGAACCCACCTCCTTGGTGTAAGTTGGTACTTGGGTTAGAAAAAGTTGCAATAGGCTAGGATTAACTTATACATGTAAAGATCTTTAATGTAATGGCTATAAACTTTCGTTTAATAAAAAGTCTCGCATTTAATGCCTATTTGCAAAAAAAAAAAATGAAAATGAAATTATTCTATTAAAAAAAAAACTCTTTCCTAATCATGTCCGTTTTGTTAAAAATTTTCTTTTTATGGTAATTTTAAACAAGAAAAAATGTTTTACTCTCTTTATTACAAGTGAGCCTCAGCTCAGGAACTCAAGAATCTTCAAGACAACTGGTGCAGAGGGATGGGACCTCTGGTCAAAGTCTATTCAAGTTTGGGAGTCTTGCTTATCCTTCAGTTACATGAGAAAAGACCCGTGGCAGTTTTCTTTTCTTTAGTTCTCTTGCATCCCTTCTTACCTTTATTCTATCATAAAAATCATCCACATCATTATTATCATATTTGCTAACCCAAATACTTTCCAAAACACATACTCAAACAGAGTTAGTGAATCTATTATTTGTTTCAAGTCAACCCTTATATACAATATTCTCGTAGCAATATTTGCTGCACTACTTTCATCCTCCAAAAATTTCTCACTCAAAAAACTGAAATCAGTTTACCCCCTCCAGATGATTAACACTCTTCAATCATCCAATTAGATTTTGTCTAATAATCAAAACAAAAATAAAACAAGCTCAAACCAGTTTTGTACTACAAAAACGATCACAACAAAAACAACAAATAACTTACCACTAATGACTATAACAACAAACAACATTATATATATTCTAAGGTTTATAGTACATGGAATAACAAAGAGTTGGGATCACAAGTCCACCAGGGAGTTATTTCATTCAATATATGAATCTTATAATACATTTGATTTAGTTTTAGTTATAGTCAATTTTATTTTTCTTTTCAATTTTTTATATCCAAAAAATCAAAAGAATTTGCAAAATTTCCTGAAATGATAGGCATAGCCACTACTCAGCCTTATCTAACACATTAATATTAATTTTGAATTTTTTTACAATATTAGTTAGATATTGATAAGTAAGCAAGCTAGCACTTAACTTTTCTGAAATAATGAAAGATATGTTGTTTCTTTTAATAATGTATACCTTGTTATATACAAATCAAAATAAAGAAATGATGTTTATCTATTGGGGAAACCCCTCCAAAAAAGAAATTATTTTATTAAGATAATTATTATAACTTATAAATTAAAATTTTGATTAATCAAAATTAATTAATATTTTATTGGTTAATTTTACACATTTTTTTGATTTCTTTGAAGGCTTTTAAAATAAATTACAAATATCAATTTTGTCAATGCATCTTTTTAAGACATTCCTCTTATACAAGGCATATTAGCAAGTATATTTTAACTATGGACTTTAGTAACAAGTCTAATGAAGATTTAAATAAGTCAAAATTTCCTATCATTTCAAATAATATTGAAGATACAGTATGCAGAATATTTCAGAGATATTTTTATAATATTTTGTTTTTATTATTTTATTCTATTAATTAATAGTCATTTACTTTTAGACTTTTGCAGAGGATTTAAATTTTCTTGAAAATAATTATTTTTTTAATAAAGATTCTTGTAATATTAATTTATTAGAAGATTTTTCAGATAGTTATAATTCTTTAAATTCTTTTAAAAATTCCTTTAATAAATTTCCCAATAAAGCATATTTGGATTTAATGATACTTGTTTTAAAAAATAAATTGAGCACTTTAACAAAAAATAAAATAATTTTTTTTTTTAATAAATATTCTAATTTATTAATTAGTCTATTATCAAAAAATATTTAACAAGGATATAAATTTATGAATAATATAAAACATCTGAATTTAGATTATTTTAAAACTTGTGTATTATTACATAATAATATAGAATACTTCTTATTTCATTGGTCAATTATTAGTTGTATTAAAAATATTTTAGAGGTTCCTAATATCTTTGAAAATTTTGCGGAAAATTTTAAAATTTTATATCAAAATAATTTGGTAATCAAATCATTTTAATAGTCCAAAAAGCAATTAACGGAATCAAGATAAAAGTGGGATAACATATAATCAATCAAGAAACAGGAGAAAAATTAGTATACTCAAGATGTACAGAACACTTCCTATCATTAACGAAAGCAGAAATGATAGTAATCATAATTATGCTGGTTACAATTTTAGCATAAGCAAAAGTTAAAATATATACAGATAGCTAGGCAACTTTTCAAGAGATTCAAAAAGGAGGCAAAGGAAGCTGCCAAATTTACAAAAGTGCAAACTGGATAACAAAAACTCTGATTAAAAGAATTATTAAAGAAAAGTATAAACAAATAGTATTTATTAAAGTTAAAGTACACCAGGGAGAAAAGAATTATGAAGAAACAAAAAAAAAACTTTCTCCTGAAAATCTTGCATTGCTTAAAAATTTTCTTTTTTAGTAACTGGCAAAATTATTAGGAGAAACAAAACAACCAGCACTCTTGGGGGCTTCCCTCCCAAGGGCAAACCACCAAGCCCATCCCACATCCTCCTGGATATCGTAGTAACAAGCCTTAGCGACCAACTCTTCTCTGTAGTATACAAGGAAAGCAACTCAAGCAACATTCAAATCACTGAACCAGCAAAAAATGTATTTATCCCACCCCTAAGTGACTTTTCCAAATTCTGGATCATTCCCTTACAAAACTCAAGCAACAACAGCCCTGCACAAGTGGATACAGCCTTCATTAGTTTCAAGCAAGTAACAACTGAGTCCAACACTCCTCACTCACATACAATGGCCACAATAACTATCAACAACTGCAAAAACAATATCCAAAACAACCTCAATGACTTCTTCCAGTACCAGGAGAGGAATAACCTTGCTCCAAGTATAAGGGAGACCATTGCAAGGAAGGTCTTAAACAGTAACTTCAATTATACTCTTTATCTTTCCTAAAACCAAGTTAATATCATCAAATGTGATAAGAAATTTACTCTGGAAAAAATTCTGGATGCACCATCTCACACGCCACCTAATACACCAATCCAGGATGAGGAACCAATAGTCACTAACCAAAACTCCACTGCAAGCTTTGAGGAAAAAATATTACCTTCTCAAATTCCAAAAAAAACCCCAAGCAGCTTACCCTCTCCTATTGATCTGCAGAACACAAGCAGTTCCAAAACAGCACAAATCAGCAGCACTACACATGCACTTCCTGCAGACCACAAACACACAACAGTAACCAGCACAGCAGGTCACACAACACCAAGCACCAACAACACGCATAATCAAGGTGACATGATGCAAGTGGACGATCTCCACCATGCAGTCACCACAGACAATCAACACGACAAATCTGGAAGCACAATCAGACCAACCAGCCCATGTTCTGATAATGATGTATCAATGGAATCCCTGGATACCACAAATCTCGCCGGTAACACCAGCTCCCTTATAGAATTCAATCATCAAGTACAAGAAGAACTAAACAATCTTCAAGGGAATGTACCCCCACTCAAACAGATAATCAAGATCTCACATCAGACCAAATCAGAAGGAAAAAAATATTAGATGAAGCAGAGGCCATCTGGCCGACAGACGATCCAAGCTTGTACGGAGACTCTGAGAACTTCTATAACTTTTCATGGAGCAGGGACTTAATAAAAAACAAACGACCGATCTTACCTCCAAGCAACAAAGAAAACAGGATTGCAGAAATTCTCTCAGAAAGTAGCTACCCAATAGATAGCCCCATCATCCTACACACAGCAAGCAACAATGAGTCTTTTACTAGCGAGCAAAATATTATCATTGACCTGGCATCACAGCTATTAGCCTGTCAGAGCGAGGCCAAAGCAGTAGCAGATCTTTTCAAGAAGATCAAAAACACTACTAAAGGTTCAGTCCGGCAGGAACCTTACATGACAATTTTTACCAAAATCCTCCTAAGAGATAGGACCTTTTTCAGATCTTTCACCAAAAATGACTTACTCAAGGGAAACCACCAAAAAGAATACGAACAGCTAGAAACAAAAGCATATGAAAATTACAAAAAGGTCAATGACGTTGGATATATTAGCAGAAGAATCAAAAGAAAAATCAGATGGATTCTCAACTCATCATTGTTTGTGGCATGCCTTAGATTTACAGACCTACGCAAATTCAAGTTTTTTGAAATCGCGCAAATTCTCGAGTTCGGATGCAACTATTTTATGAAGGATGATGACAGCTCTGTTGATTACATCGAGTTGTTAGACTTAATCAAAAAAATACTATATTAATCACTACCAATTCTCCCAGATAACCCAGAAATCATTTCCTCTAATATAGTCATTAAGCTCCCAAGCCCATTGCCAATCAAAAAAAGATTGTTGCTTACACCCACCGTATCTACCCTAAGGATTTACTACAAGTTCTTCCAGCTTCCCGACTCATACTTTTTTAAATTTGAGTCATTACTAGACAACCCCAAGAATCTCAATGAAGAAACTAAATATCTTTTCCCTATTACCGAAAGAAAAGACCTTAAAAAACTTTCATCGAAAATCAGGGAGCTCGCCAAGTTCTACGAAGTTCCCGCAAAATTGCCTAAAACATTCTTCGACCTGCCACCACCCAAGGTATTACTTCTGGCATCATATAAGTTGCTCCCAGAGCACTTGGTACACTATTTCCCCCACGACCCAATAATCATGAACACAAGAGAACTTATTGGTATCTTGAGAAAGGAATACAGCCTCAAAATCCTACCGCTGGATTTTTACAAGTTCAAAAGACCACTGCCACGCTCTCCTAACTCACTGTTGGATGACTTAGACATAAACATTCCCACCCAAACCAAGGAGGACACCGACCATCTCATAAAGCACTTGCAAAAAGACTTCAAATTCAACTTGCCTCTTGGCCCTCAGTGGGTAGACCCAACTATTTCTCAGACAGGCAAGGAATAGTTGCCAAATAACATTTCCGAAGTGGACAAGTCTATAGATATCAAAGACCATATTGACTATCAGGCTGACAATTTCCTGCTGACCGTGCGAAAACTACACAAGAGATACGAATTTTATACCATTTCAGAGGATTGGTTCCAGGCCCCAAAGCCATCCTTACCTTCTATAAACAAGCTCAACAAAATATCAGAGGCTAATCTCTTCTCAATTCGTTTTCCCCTTGCAGATGATGAAAACTTGCCCTCACTGATTGCACAACTACACAGAAAATACACATTTGACAGACTACCAGAGAACTACATTGCCTCTGAAGATCTGCCGGAGCCCGGCTCCAATCTCATTCTCTTTATTTGTTAAAATGACACCATTACCCAACTTTAATCACTCATTAAAAACACATACACAACAGACTCCTTCACCAAATTTGCCCAACACTCATATCAAAAACCTACTCAACATCTCAACTCTAAATGTTCGAGGATTAAATAACAGAAGCAAGTTAATAGCATTATCTCAAGACCTCAAGAATGATAGAACCATCCTGTGTTGCTCAGAAACAAAAATCTCAGATGGAAACCCCCTTCCCAGAAAGCTTAATAACAAGATAATTATCTCTAGCATGCCATCCAGCTCATCAAAAAATGGCTCTTGCCTAATCATAGAAAAGGATCTAAGCAGCCACATTTTTGAAACATTCATTGAGAACGAATACTGGTGTGCAGTTCACCTAAGTTTAAATCAAAAACCAATATTATAGTCACCTCCATATATCTTCCACACAAACACGATGAAAGAAAGACAGCAACTCAGTCACTAATATGATTCATAAAAAAATTTAAGAAGCCGATACACCAAATAATGGCAAGAGACTTCAACACATACCTGTCAGGTACACCAGCCATTAATGTCCCAACAACAAACCCAAAAAAGAGAATCTATAACTACTTGCATGATTGGACAGACATCATCAAAGCAATGAACAAAAAGAACGAGTACACACATATAACCCAAACAAGTGTATCGAGAATAGACCAAATCTGGTGCACCAATCATTTGGGAACTAAGGTCCTGGACGCAAAAACCTTTGTCTCATCATCAATTGATACAGACCACAAGCAAGTGCAAGTAATCTTCAATTGGTTCGAATATAGGCTGGCAGCTTCTGGGTGTCAAACAAAGATATTTGACTGGAAAAAAGTGACTGACCTACAAAAAGCTAACTATAAAGAAGAAGTAGATCTTAAGCTATCTATGACAGTCTGCTCTTCTTGGACTAGTTTCAGCCACATCCTAACCAGTGCTGCCAAAAGCAACCTCCCCCTAGTAAAACCGCAACTGCACAAAGCCAAAGAACTAGGATGCACTAAATATTTCAAGATGATCAAACATATCAAAAGAATTTTAAATCAAGAAAAAAAGCATAACTCACCAAGTCAAGCAGGAATTACCCTTTCAAAGCATATAGCATTCATTCATCAGAAAATACATGAAAATGTCGCAGTCTCTCAGAAGTCACTAAACCACCTAAGGAAAATACTAATTAAGGAAAGATTACACAGCATCAAGGAGCAACAAGCAGAGCAAATCCACAATGCCATCACGAGTAATCTAGTCAAGTTTTGGGAAAGACCCAAAAGCTTTATCAAAAGAGTACTGGGAGATCTCAAACCCTCCCTAAACCTAACATAATACAGGATGACAAGGAGAACCTAACAGATGACTCCAACTCAATCAAGCGAATTATAAACAACCACTTCAAAAACATACTGGCAGACAGTAGCTTCACATTAGTAGACACGCTGTGGAAGGAAATTTATTTCCCTATTGAAACAATACTAACCGAAATCTACAAAATATCTCTAGAACCCATTAACCACAAAGAACTCATAAGAACACTTAATGAAGCTTCAGATAACAAGACGCCTGGCAACACAGGAATCACATATGAAATAATTAACTGCCTAGGTGACAACCCCAAGAAAACACTTCTAAAGCTATTTAATTTTATCCTTGATAACGAGCAGATTCCACAAAACTGGAAAAAATTAACAATTGTCCTCCTTCCAAAAAAAATCGTTTGGTCAAGAAAGATTGCAGATACAAGACCAATATCTCTAATTGAATCAGTTAGAAAAGTGTTCACAAAAATTATCAACACAAGGCTATCAACTGCACTCGCCGAGAACAACGTTCTCTCCAAAGTCAACTTCGCTGGCCTAGCAGAACAAAGCACTATGAAGCCACTGGCAATCACAACCGCAAGTCTTAACACAGCCATTAACTTCAACAGAGAACTCTGGATCGCTTTATTCGGCATTGCAAAGGCATTCGATTCAGTCAATCTTGATAGTCTCAAAGTAGCATTACAAAGAATTAAGATTCCTAGCAAACTGATATCTATATTTCACAATCTCCTATATGATCAGGAACTCTCAATAGCAACTAATTTTGGAAAAACAGACAGTTTCAAGGTGTCAAAAGGACTAGACCAAGGCGAAACCCTCTCTCCTTCACTATGGACAATCTTTTACAACCCACTAGTAGCCACCATACTAAGCTATCATAAATACCCACAAACACCATATAATATCCTCGCATACATGAACGACGTGCTCCTAATGGCAAATTCAATGTCAAAACTTCAAGAATTCACTGACACCTTTTGCTTATTCCTCAGTCTTAACAACATCAGATGTAATGCAGACAAGACCACACTTATTATAACACTTGGCAACAGCAGCCCCAACAGGAATGTTCCTCTCAAAGTTCTTGATGTTACAATCACCCCTCTCCTCACAAATCAACCATGCGATATCTCGGCAATTACTTTTCAGGCAACACTATGGGCAATCCATCCAAACACATTTTGGTCAAAGAGCTAAACCAGATGATCACAGCCTGCAGCAAACAAAGTTGGAATGGTTCAATAGCCAAACAAGTAATTGACTGGATAATACCAAGTAAACTCAACTATGCTCTGCATTCAGTCTCATTATCCAAGAATGAACTCATGAAAATACAAGCAAGAGCCAACAATACAGTCAAATCAAAACTCAGAGTAGGGAAGACCATCTCAGACAGAATAACATACTCACACGCAAGTCTCAAGTTCCTGAA